>CM035803.1:41710390-41740390 GCA_020466265.1 Siphamia tubifer | reverse complement strand
TCAGTTCATCATACGCTAATGACAAAATTCGACTTATTGTTCATACAGATGCTCATTAACGTCCAGCAAAGTGGCTGCTATTCATCCTGAGGTCCATTAAAGTACAAATACATTTACAAAAGACATACCTAAAATAAAATTGGTGTCATATCATACCATAATGATCTTCAGGTCTGGTTGTTAACATTCATTTCAAGTTTACTCAATTTGCTCCAGGTCAAAATTGGACAAAAGGGGAAATGACCTTTATCTGTTTTTTCTATTATTCATTTCAACACAAAAAGGGAAAACTGAAAAAATGTATTGCCAACTGTTTTTTCATTTTGGTATTGGAAACAAATAATGGAGAAACAAGCTGGGGGTTTTTGTCTTAGTATCATTGTTCCCCTTTGAGGAGGTGTCAAACGAGCAGTTTATGCAAAAAAATCCAAAATCTTAAAAAGGAACTAAAGGTGTTTTACCAAGAAGAACAATCTGAGAAAATAAAATGTCTGATCCCCAACTACCACAAAACACTAATGTATGTAAAGGAGCCAATACAGAGAATAAAGAACATGGCTATGTAAACTTCTGATCAGGGTCATTTAGACAGTTATGACTTAAAAAGATTTAAAAAAAAAAAGTTTGATAATTAATTGCTTCACTAAACAACTAACCACAAGTGGGAAAAAAAGTCTTCACATTATCATTAACTTTCAACAATCATAAATTCTGCTAGAGTATGTAAAACCTATGAGCACAACTGTAATTATTAACACTGCAGTCAGATCCACACCATATCGGGCACAGTGGTCGTTAAAAAGTCTACATTAGAATCTACTTTAGGCCTTACTCGAACATGCCAACCTCAAGTGTCTTGGGTCAGAGCCCTGGAGCACTCCAACCGTATGACAGACCTGCAGTGCTGCTGTCAGAGGGTATGAATGCGAATAATCCAAATAGGGATGAAATGATAACCAACACTAGTATCAGATGTCATATTAGATAATTACATCTGATATAGAAGTGTGGGCTGCTGTTGTGCTCTCTCTCAAAAACTATAGGCAAAGCAATCTAATTAAATGATGAGAGGGCATATTCATCCTGTTGTCTGAGAGTCCACTGGTGATGGATGGGATAATGAGTTTCCTGAAGAGAAGCAGACTGGGATAATGAGTTTTATCCAGGAGAGGCTCACAGGGTGCTCAAGGAGGGCTGCCGCATCCCAAGCTAGGTGACAAACAACTCAAGACAGTCAGTCGAGTGTGCCTACAATTGAGGAAATGGCATCATAACTGTTGGCTAACGTAGGCTATTATTTTTGCGTGACTGGCTGTTAGGAATGAAAACTGCCAGACGTGTTGGCATAGCAATCTGTAAAGGCGATCATTCTGCGTGATGGGGAGGTTGGCCTCTGGTATCATTTGGAGACTGATTAAATGATGTTCATTCTCTGAGTCACTGGTGCAATCATGCTGTCCCTGTAACGGCTCATCCTATGGAGAATGCAGGTGGGTTTTTATGACACTGCACGGAATCACTTCAAACCTTTGAGTTTTTATCCACTCTTCAGGTGACTATATTTCACCATACATCCTCAATGCCCGGTGTTTTATTTTCCTTACGGTGAAAGCATTTCCAGACTTTATTCTGTTGTTTTTGTGTACTGCAGCTGCCAGAAAACTTTTGGATGCTAACTGTGTGGACTTTGTCAGTCACAGGCACAGACAGCTTGCTCTACACTGCCGCGGGCTGTTGAATAAGATAGGATGAGGCAAAGCTGAACATATCCCTACAGCGGTCATAAAGACACAATGAAGAGACTTCTTACTGCAGCTTTATGTCAGGCGGCAGCTGCTGCTACTGGTTCCAGTAAGTGCAAGTTACGAGCAGATACAATAAACAAGGAGTATGAGAAACAGTACGGCAGAGAAACAGTCGTGTATTTATACTGTACGCACATGTGCAGAAACCTACTGCACATTAATGTAGACACATTATGAGAAATTGAAACGAATTAAGTTAAACGAATGGAGAATTTTGAGGTCACAGTTCTATTTCTGGGCAAGTGTATTTAAAACTCTGCCTCTGAACCTACTGTGGATGTAATGACCTTATAAAGTGTAGCCCCTTTTACACAGCACTGTTACTGGAATCTTTCTACTTTATTCTGGAACAATGTCCATGTAAATGGAATCGTGGGAACATTTAGACAAGTGTTACTCGGGCTGACCCAAAGTGAGCAGGCGCCTGCAGTCATCTGCAGTTGTACGTCATAGAAAGATATTTTTAATGATATTTGGGTTGTGGTCGGTCAGGTTGTTTGAGAAAAATATTAAAATAACCTGGTAAATCATTGTAATTGAAATAGTAGGTACAATTTTTTATTATGAATACATACGCTTTATTGACTGAATTTCCATGAAGGTGACATACAATGTCGTGAGTATCCTATGATATGGAGGGGGCAAGAGAGGAAATAAAGTTGGGAGAACGGAAGCTCCGGAAACATACAAACAAAAAAGTAAAGTTAACTGAGATTTTTAAAGATGATGAGCAGCTCCCAGTGTTTTCTCTTCAATGGAAACTGGGTTCAAATGTCTCTTCGGGTGTTACAGGTTGTCGATCCCTGGTTTAGATGATGCGTGTTGATAACTTTTGAATGACGAAGAAGGACAAACATATTTTCTCGACATTGAATTTTAACACAGAAATAAATGCAGGTATGTAAGGTCATGTGATGTTCATAAAGACCATTGACTAATTTTTTTAAAATGCAGGTCGAGAAGCGGGTCAGGTTCGTCCTTTTCAAAATATATTTCTTGTTATCCGAGTTGCAGACGGGCTACTTAAAAAAAACCGTAGGTTGTGAGTCGTTTACATACATCGACCCATTAAGAGATTGTATTTATATACAGTAGTGTCAAATAAAAACAAGCCATCTCATGACACTTTACATATAGAGCCGGTAGAAACTAGAAACTACTAAAACAATTTACAGAAAGCCAACAGAATCCTAAAGGAGCAGGAAGTAGCAACAGAGGTCATGATTCTTGGACACTGTGTAGAAAGAATGCTTCGACAAACATATCAAGGCGACCAGAAAGATGCCAAACTGGGGAGACTATGAGATTCATGAGCTGTTGTCATGTCATGTGGAGGATTCTATCCATGCTAATATTTGTACAACAGTGAAAGACTCTGGAGAGGCTAGCTAAAAAGTTCTACTGCCCCTTTGATTCCAGAACGTAGGTCCACTCTGTAAAAATCCAGCCTGTCTCACCTCTGTTATTCAATAATGGAAAACAAGTGCAATCACTGTCTCACCTTTTTTTTGTCTTGGATTTTAGTGAAAAATAAAAAATTATTCAGTTTTTTTTCTATTCCTCTAAAACCAAAACAGCCAACTACAAGCCCCTACAGATCTAAAACAATTCGTAATTTGTAACGACTAATCGTTTAAATACCTTCACGTAATTCAAGTAAAATGCAGTTCTTCAGTAGTATCAGATGTTCAGAAGCACGAAACAATACGTGGAAGTGCTGTCTTTTGCAACATTAATTCCCCAATAAAACTTGTGTAGTTTGAGAAATGATAGTAATTTTCTGCAGTTGTGTCTGTCTTTATATAATAACCTTTGAATGAAGATGAAAAAATTCACATAATCAATAAAGTGCATCTGGAAAAATACCCAATTTTCACTGAAAAGAGCAAAATGTAGAAGATAATGGCCCAATAAATCATTGTAAATCGTTTGAGTGTGGTTAGAGATAGAGTAATCGCTACCAAGTTGTTCTAGGACTGTAATTGTGGTAAACATTATCACATTCTCTCTACAATGAACTGCCACTTGAAAAAAAAATACAGTACACATGCATATTTATATATACATATAGTCATATTATTAAAGTACAAACAAACCACAAATAATGACAGATCATAACTGACTCTTAGCACGGTACTGGTTGGTTTGATTAATTATTTATCTACTTGTTTGTTTCTTTTTTATTATAAGTTACCCTGAGGCTTTTCTGTATTAAAGTATACAATACATTGAAAAACACTCATAAAGAAACATGTGCTGTATATATTTATACTGTATATGGATCAAAAAGCCTGGAACAGACTTATGTGACTAAGGACTGAACTGTATTGTGTTGGATTTTAAGTGTTATGACTGAACAAGGTTGGGAGCTATTGTCAATACACTAACATTTGAACAAAGGTCAAAGTTATTGTGAATGTGTTTAATAAAGTTTGACTTATCTGGGCGATATGACTTGAAATTGATATCATGATAAATTGGGCAGTTTTACCTCCATAAATGTATGATAAAAGTACAACGGGACTTGTTTTATTTGGTCTTAATCTGTTTCAGCTACTTCCTTTCCCTTCCTGCTCAGACTGGATGGGTGGAGTCATGTGACCACACACACTCCACACAGTCTTAAATGGGAATTAATATATCGCACTAGCACACAGTCAAAATAGACAAAAAAAACCCCACTTTTCTTACATTTTTTTATTAAAATAAATTTACCGTCATAGGCGAAATGACGACGGTTATTGTAATAAATGTCTTTGGTTCATCACCCAAGCCTAATTCATATCGGGTGAAAATTAATGACAAGATAACAAAAAAGGATGAAATTAATCTTAATAGTGAGTCAGAAAACTCGCTTTTAAACAATCCAGATCATTGTATAACAACTATTTTAGATCAGGGGTGTGGAACTCCAGTCATCGTGGGCCGAAATCCTGCATGTTTTCGATATTTCCCTCCTGATTCCATTAATGATCAGCTCATCATCCAGCTCTACAGAAGTCTGATAGTGATGTAATATCTTCCAGGTGTAATGGAAGAGGGAAACATCTAAAAGTTGCAGGATACCAGCCCTCCTCATGCCTGTCTTAGATAAATAATATAGAAGCTTCACTGCTGGTGTTAATACATGCTTTACCTGCCTGATAAGACAAAGAAATGTAGAAAAAGAAGGGAAAAAAATGACAGATATGGAAACAGCAGTAGAGAGCAAGTGGCTGAAATAATCCATAACTCCTACAATTGTTCTACAAAATGTACAAAAAACGAAAAGTAAAACGAAAGGACTGGATGAGGATTTGCGTCTCCACTTATTCATGGGACAATAGAAATGACAGGGAGTTGAAGTTTCACAACACACGTGATGCAGGTTGAGGGTTGCGTTCATTTTGCCCTCATTTTGGTCTCACCAGGTGATAATCCACAGGCTACACCAGCCCTCATCACAGACTGAAAACACGTCTGTGCCGCTGAACGACCTTTAGCATCAGACTGAACCCATTCACCTTCAACCAGCACAATGCCACGTCATCAAAAGAGTCTCGTCTATTTAAGGTGAGATGGTTTTATAGCATGAAACTCAATGTTGGTGTGGATTAAAAAGGAAACTAAACCAACACACATATCGATGTAGTGAATGTAGTCAGTTCCACACTAGCCCAGTTTACATGGGAGTTTTATTCCCGTTTAATATTTTTTATAAATATTTGTACTTTATACTCCTTACATTCTCAGAATAGACTTTTTACTTTTCAAACTAAACAAATGTGACAGTATGAAAAATAAGTCACCAGAGGAAAAATTAGTGGAGGATAGAAACTGTGACTTTATATATGTGACTTTTATCTCATGATTATGACGTCCTATCTCACATCACCATTTTAAACTTTACTCTCAAATGTATGTTTTTTTAAACTCATATTTATGAAATTTTTTTTATTATCTCATAATGAATGATGACTTTTTATCTCAATTGTGACTTTTTTTCTGTCCTCAAACTTTCCTAAATTTCCTACCCACAAAACGTTATCTACACAGTAACTCACGTTTAAGAGTTTTATTTTTAGATACTTTTGAAAATGTTAGGTTTTTTGTGGTTAAATAAGTATAATTTCATTCATAAACCCCTTTTTTTTTGCTTTTTTTGCTTTTATTATAATTAAGAAGTTGTACTTTTTTTTACTTTCACTAAAGTAAAGTACTTTTACCAGATTATTTTTGAATGTGAGTACTTCTACTACCTCGGGTTATTCCCAACACTGAGCAGAAGTAAACAAGATCATGTGGTAAACAGATTAATTGTAAAAGCACAAACCCATATATTTCTTTGACAGCTCTTGTTGAACTCAACCATCCCGACAGCACAGACTCCTTTAATACAGATGGTTTTACTGTAAGATTTAAAAAATTCTTTACTGATGACAGTGAAGAATGAAATGTTTGCTGTACCTTTCACTCCCGTGCGTAAAAAAAAATATGTTTCTTTCCCGCTGTGCACTTGTCTAAAACATAATAAAAACTATTGTATCTGTATAAAATCAAGCTTTTCTCGATGTTCGTGTTGCTTTTTAAAAGAACTTCAACCTGTTTTCTATCCGTCGCGTTTGATAACTCACACAAAACATCACTGTCTGAGGCGTGAACTTACTTGACAGCAGTCTAGACTCACAATGGACCCAGAAGTCAAAGTCTTTTAATTTTAGAGATTTCAAGCCTAAACAGCAGGAGAGCTTTGAGTTTCTAGTGGTTAATTTTCTTTTCTATATATATATATATATATATCATGTTCCATCAATGTCTTCATCTTCTCTTAGGGAAAAAAAAAAAAGAAGGAAAAAGAAAAAGAAAAAGCTGCACCTGCCACAGAGTTCAGCATTCACAAGTCATGAAAAAGACAAAAAATAAAATAAAATAAAAAATGCTGCAACGGCGTCAATCTGACAGAATGCCCTGGGGCCTTGGTGGTGTCTGAAAGCATAAAGAAAGAGATATGGAAGCAAGTGGATAGAGGCACTCTTTAGCTGAAAAAGTCAAGTCACTTGGAGAAGACAGACAGTGATATAAAACAAAATCCTTTGCCCTTTAAAGAAAGACGTACAAAACGCTTATGGTGTTCAGACATGGCTGCTAGACTTTAACTGTGTATATGCTTTACTGCAGCCTGTTTAATACCTTTTACCCCTGTTCTTTTACAATTCCAGCACCATTCCAGTTGATCTTTAATCATGGGGTAATTCACTAGCATCCACCAGCCACAAATAACAATACAATTACTTGTTTACAAGCAAGGTTAATGGAGGGAATAATTCCGTTTCTACATACAGAATAGTCTGTGCTTATTCAGAACATCATTGGGATCAGTCCCTTGTTATGCTAATTTGTGTTCAACATATAGAAGTTGTGCGAATAACGTTGCATACACTGACTGAATATGCATGTGGTGGTCTTGGATATTCCCATATGACAAGTAAGGGATAATGTTTTGCCCATGTGTTACTATCAGAAAAATATTTACTGAAAGGCCCGTTCTTTTTCTCCCCAAACATGATGTGGACAGTGTGGTGTTCGTCTTGTCGGCCGTTGCCTTAAATATTTTGCACTTAATATAAAAACTGAGGACGTGTGACGGACGTCTGGACAGTCCGGTTTTAGAGCCGTGGGTCCAGACAACATGTGGACATATGTTCACGTACTGGTGTTGTTCAGTTAAATTTAACAGAAAACTCTTTGCTAACGTTAGCCTTTGTTACATTGGAGTTAAAATGCTGTTTGTGTCTCGTCTGTGGACATCGTTACGTTGCAGTGAACTTTAACTTTGCTCATTGCTGGACAGACACGTGTCCATGTTTTTGTTTTTTTTTTGGGAGGGGGGGGTTTAGCCGTGTGTCTGACAATGTGATGACGTCATCACAACACGTTGACTTGACTTCGGCTTTATTGACGGATATGTCAACTTGAAAAAAACTGAAGTTGTTAATGCCGTTTTTTATATATATATATATATATATATATATATATATATATATATATATATAATTGATTTATAGAAGTGATTACTCTTGTGTGCTATAATCTTGCTGCTGTAAACCTGGAATTTCCTCGAGTGGGAATGATAAAGGAATATCTTATCTTATCACTCATTGGTACTTGGGGAGGGGCCACAGCACACATATGTGAACACAACATCTGTGGTAAAACTATGAACATACCAGAGTATGGTGCAGACTGGAGTACACTGTGTGGAAGCGCCCTCAGTCTTCTGAGGTCATTGATCCACTTTGGGGAGGGGTCAAACATGCAGCTCATGCAAGAAAACCCACAATCTGAAGGAACTGACAGTGTTTTACCAAAAAGAATGGGCAGCTTTAGCATCTGAGAAAATACAATATCTGATCCACGACTACCACAGAACATCTGTGAGTGATGAGTGATTAAACTAGGGTATGTAGGCTTATGATCAGGGTCATTTGGATAACGTTGCTTGTCAGTATGATTTAAAAACAACACTTTTTTGGATAATAAAAAAAAAAATTGCCTTGACCAAACCACTAGCAATGAATGTAAGAAAAGTTCTAGAATTATCACTCATACGCTCAGAAAAATTTTCAAATAATCACATTCTGCTCAGGTATGTAAACTTATGAGCACACCTGTACGTCTGCAGAAGTGAGGGGGGATTAAAGCTCTGAGATGCAGAAACAGAGCGTTAGCATGCGTCGTTGAAGGGCGTCACAGTGTGCAGATTTACTGGAGAGAATTGAGAAGATTGGGTAACGTGACTTCTCGTGGTTAACACCTATTACATTCATTATTGCAATTCTATCAAACAATTGCAGTGTGTTACTAATAAAAGGAGCAACTCTTTCATAAAACAAGAAACTTATTTTCCGCTAGCACTTTTTTTCTCAGCAGTCTTAAATTCATTAGATATCTGGGTATAACACTGAGCTCATAAGCTTTTCTTTTACAGTTTTTTTTTTCTGTTGCTTAAGTATATGAAATGTCTAATTAACTTGAAAACCATATTTTTCTAACACTATCCTATAATTAAGCTTTGGGCCAAAGTTTCTTTTTTTTTCTCTCTCTCTCTCCACACTTTTTGTCCATTCCATTAAGTTTTAATTAACAACTAGGATTCAGTGTCCATTAATGACGATCGCTTAGAGGGGACATTCATACTCATTAACCGTCAATAACTCTTAAACCAAATGTGAGCAGAACAGTCGCCAACATCAGTCAGATAATGTGTTTAGATGTTAGTCATAGGTTTTTGTTCTATAATGAGGTAGAAGAAGGGCTACGAGCAAAGAAAGACCGTGTTACAGGAAATCCCTTGCAAATGCAAAAATCATTGAAGGGAATTTAAACAATAACACACAAGCATCCACATGCATTTACAGGCATGGTCCCATGGGTGCTCATCTGTACCTTTTTACATTTAGCTGTATTCCATAAACTTATGATCACACTATTTTAACCTGTTAAAACCCAGAGCTACTTTTGCACAGAGGTGTTAAAAGTACACACATTCTGTACTTGAGTAGAAGTACAGCTACTGGTGTGAAAAAACTCCTTTACTTAAGTAAGAGTTAAAAAGTACATTTCTCAATTGTAATAACGTACAAAAGTAAAACTGCCTTTTTTTTTGCCATGAATGCAATAATACATATTTAACTTAGAAAAATCTGAAAAGTTTAAAAAGTATCTAAAATAAAGCATTTAAAAGTGAGTTAGTGTGTAGATAATGTGTTTGATAGTCACTGTACTCAGTGTTGTGGATATGGACAGGAAATGTAGGAAAAATGGAGGTAGAAAAGTCACAATTGAGATATAAAGTCATCATGAGATTTAAAATTACAAATGAAACAATAAAAAAAATGCATCACTTTAAAAGAAAAAATCAAAATTGTGAGACAATAAGTCAAAATTATGAGATAATAGTCATATAACTATCATATTTTAAGTCACAGTTTGTCTCCTCCACTGATTTTTCTCATACTGTCACATCTGTTTAGTTTGAAAAAGTAACGAGTCTATTGTGAGAATGTAGAGTATAAAGTACAGATATTTATGTAAAAATGTAGGGAGTAAAAGTAAAAAGTTGTCAAGTACAGATACCTAAAAAAATCTACTAAAGTACAGTAACAAAGTACTTTTACTTAGTTACTTTTCACCTCTGCAGTTCCAAATTATTGAATTTTCAGGGAAAATCAGTTATTTTTCTTTTTAATGCACTGATCAAATTAAGAGTTATAAAGGGTTATTAAACAAAAAGTCATAAAAGACTTCAATAAGTGAACATAAAATAAGGCGTCCAGCACAACAAACCCCGCCCCTCACACATATTTCTCTCACGTTATATAAATATAATGCCTAATCTCACCCCTATTTTGTACCAATTTCATGTTTCTATGACAACCCGTTCTTGAATTAGAGCCAATAATGTGATTTTGATCTTTCTGCTAAATACGACCTTGACCTATGACCTTTACTCAAACATCTCATTGCATTTGATATGCATTAGCTACATGTAATTTCATGGTGACATCTCAAGTATTCATAGAGTTAAGGCATGATATGTCTCTGCGAACACACACACACACACTTTACATCTCTCCCAACCAATGTTGCGAAAGATTAAAAAGACACTAATTACTCTGTGTTTTCCACAAAGTAAGATTAAATGAAGTTATTCCTGTTTTATTTTTTTGTTTTGTTTTTTTTCCGTTTGTTTCTGTAATTCATTCTTGTTCATTACCTTCTGTTTTCCTTCTTCCAGTGTGTGCAATTTAGGGAGGTTCATCAGGCTCTAATCTCAGAAAATATAATTATGTTCATAAATCTACAGTCATTTGAAAGTAAGAATTCTGTTTGTGTTTGAATGAGACAGAGGTGGTGCTTCAGTGTCATGTTATTATGACTAGCATTCACAGACAGGACGACTTTTTTTTCAGTATTAATCTATATTTCCTGCTTCACTCACATGCCAAACAATATCTTAATATATTCATATATATTTATCCAAAAGGGAAAGAATGGACACATGCTCTCTCTTTCAGGATCCCCATGGGGTCTTAAAAATCTTCAATTTACAATTCTGCATTCAACAACTTAAAAAAAAATAAATAAATAAAATTAAAAAGATATTAAATCTGATAATGGTAGGTCTTAACTTATGCTGACGTGTGTTTAACCCTTTGATGCATGAATTATAACAATCTTAGTCAATATGTTTTTGAAATATTTTTAATGAACCAATTTTTTATGGAGTTAAAAAAAATAATCAGAGAACATGTGTTTATTTTGTGAATATTTATTAGATTCGGTTATATATTTTTGTTTATTTTTTTGAAGGTTTTTTTTTTTTCTTCACTCGTGTTCCGTCATGTTACATATTATTTTGTTAGTTTAATATTAATTTTACTGATCACCTTGGCTATTTTTGTTCATGTTGTTTCTTAATTTATCTTATTTTAGTTTTTTTTTTTTTTTTTACTGTGGAATTGCTTAAGTCTCAGGAGGTAAAGGGTTAAAAAAAAAAACTCCTTTTTTTGTTTAATAATTCATGTATGAACGGGTTAAACGTGTTAGCGGTGTGCAGTGGTGTGTAATAAATGCAGATACAGACACAGTCACAGGTTGCACTACCTGTATGTTTTGCATCCATCCACACTGAACCATCTCGTGCTGAATAATCCTGACCAATATGCATCAAAGGGTTAAATAAAGAAGTTAATAAATAAATAACCTTTCCTCATTTTAACCCTTTAACCCCTAATGTGTTTGAATGGATGGTTTATTTTAAAAATTCAGAAAAAGTCTCGGTTTTTTTGTTATTTTACTGATAATTTTGTTGATGGAACTGATGTAGAGGTGTCGAAAAGCAACTGAAAAGTCCAAACGAAAACTACTGGAACCAAATTACAACACAAGTCATTTATTTCCTTTTTTTTAAACTTCATTTTGGGTTTGTTTGGGGTTTTTTTTTTTCATTTTTCTATGTTATTGTTATTTTGCGAATATGCATTAATTTCTGTTATATATATTGTCGCTTATTTTGGTTAATTTTTTCTACATTTTGTTTTTTATTTTATTATTTTTCTTCACTTGTGTTCCGTTCGTGTCTTACTTTGTTCGTTACATATTATTTTGTTAGTTTAATATTCATTTTACTGATCACTTTGGCTGTTTTTGTTCATTTTGTTGCTTTTTTTTTTTTTACTGTGTAATTGCTTAAGTCTCAGGAGTTAAAGGGTTAAAAAAAAATCTCCTTTTTTTTGTTTTAGAATTCATGTATGAACGGGTTAAACATGTTAGCGGTGTGCAGTGGTGTGTAATAAATGCAGATACAGACACAGTATCATGTGCCACAGTCACAGGTTGCACTACCTGTATGTTTCGCATCCATCCACACTGAATCATATCGTGCTGAATAATCCTGAATACATTTTCCATCTTCAACCACTGCATGTCCGTCCATCTGTCTATGTGTTGCCCTCCCTCTCCCATAGGAGATGGTAATGGGATCTTAGCAGAAGTCTGATTAAAAGGACACTTCCTCCTTGGAGACCACCCGACAGTTTCCCTTTTTTCTTGCCTTCTCTTCCTCAGAGCGTCAGAAACCTTGGTTATGGGAACAGAAGGGCCCGATAGCAGGCTCACGCAGTGCAAGCTAATTAAATTAAGCCTGCTTTAATAAAAGAGGAAGTCAACTTAATGCTTTTATCCCAACTCTGCCATCAAAGGGAGAGGAAAAAAAAATAAGGCACAGGAGGAAAAAGAAGAAGGAAAAAAAAATAAAAACACACAACCTGAAGATATAAATTTCTTCCTGTTACGTTGCATCCAGGCTACCCGTGAGCTATGTTCAACCTTGTGCAGGGAAAATAAAAAATAAAACACAAGTAAATTGTTTTGAAGGAATGAAAGGCCAGAAGTCATGAAAAGAACATCTTTATTCTCGTGTTTTCTTGCGGCGAATATTTCCTCCTGTACCTTGATCATTTTTTTTCCCCCCTCTGCATCAGATTACAACGTAGTCATCATCATCACATAAAGCAGAATAATATTTTTGTTCGGGGTAACAATTATTTTCAATCTACTTCTAGTATTTCTCTGCTGTTACATCATTAAAGTGAGGGTGAGTTTTTGTAGTTTTTTTTTTTTTTTTTTTTTTTTACAAGAATTACCAAACTGGCTTAATTTTCTCTGCTCATTCTGAGGTTTAAAGGGACAATTCCTCCCTTAACCCTCCATCAGTAGCCCTCAAAACTAAGTGTTTAGGGCTAATTGTGACTTAGAAATGGGACACCCCTTAAATGTTGGCCCTGAGATTAATCAGGGCCTGCGTTGTCTCTGTAGTCCCTGAAATGAAACAACATTATTATTTTTTTAATATTTACACTGTTAACTCTGCCTGTTTAATCATAAGCCACAAACACAGCTATCATCCACTAGTCCATCAGATACACATTTTTGAAATGGTTGTGGACTATTTGTAAATTATTCCTTCAGTTTGAGCCATCAAACAAATAATCTGTATAAATAACACAACCATATTCAGCTGTCACCACATAACACGGCTCAATGAAAGGTAAACACCAGCTATAGCTATCGTTAGCTAACTCTGCGGCTACGGGAGATGACATTAGCTTGGTCATTTTATACCATTATCGGCACAAGCATGTTATATAAGCTGTTGTCTTGATAAAACAACTACATTACCACCGCAAAAAAGTATCATTTTTGTAACGTTAGCTAACTTAAACGATAACTAGCTTGTCCGCACCAGCCGCTATTGACAAGAGATCGTAACATAAAAAATACATGTTATGCAACAATGAGGAACATAATCCATAAAGTCGACCTAAACTAAGATAATACAATGATTTTTGCAATTTTCTTCATTAACAAAGAAAATACTGTATTCTAGGTGGTGTCGGAGAATCTCAATATAATGTTCTTAGAATGGGAACAGCACTTACACTTTGCGGGAGCGCGCATTTTGAGATTGATGGTTAAGGTAGGAATTGGAATTCACCGTAAGTGTTTAATAATAACGACGGAAATAGTATTTTTTTAAGAAGACGTCTTGTAAAGAATCCTATAATCTTTATACCGGGGTGTCAAACTGGTTTTAGTTCAGGGGCCACATTCAGCCTAATGTGGTATAAAGTGGGCCGTACCAGTAAAATAATATAAATAATAGGATAAAAATGTATAAAATAATGTCAACGCCAAACATTTCTGTTTTTGAGTGGGGAAAAAAAAAGCTAAATTCTTCAATAAAAATATTGATATACATGAACAAATATGAACAACCTGGAAATTATTAAAACAATAAGTGCAATGTCAAACTTATTATGCTTTAGTTTATCATTTATACATGCGCTTCACAACTTACACATCACAGTGGATCTACAAATATACACAAGATTTAGTAACAGGTTGAATATTGGTAAAATTCCAAAAATATTTCAGGTTATTCACATTTTTTGTCTTTTCTGTACTTTATATTACACTAAAACAGAAAGGAAAATTAGTTTAAGGTTTGTATCTATTATTTCTAGGTTATTATGATAGTATTTTACTAGTCTCATCCACTTTAGATTGGATTGACCTAAAATGATTTTAACTTCCTTGATTATTAATTATCTTCGGTGTAATTTTTGCATTTCACACATTCATCCCAGGGGCCAGATTGGACCCTTTGGCGGGTCGTGTTTGGCCCCTGGGCCTTATGTTTGACACCTGTGCTTTATAGACTTGGGGAAAATTCAATCAGACGCCTGAGAGGCAGATTTATGCTTGGAAAAATTGAGTGTATTCAAAGAATTACAGGGGTCACATCCTTTTTAACCTGTAGCTATGGACAGCTACAAAATATGCCCTTCACCACTTGGCAGTTCCTTTTCATATTCAGTCTTTTCTGCAAAGTAAAAATAAATAAATAAATAAATAAAAATAAATAAATAAATAAACGTCTGGATTTAGCAAAGTGAGTCCGTCACTTTCCATATCTGAGTTGAAGGAAATGAAAGGTATTGGAGCAGGGCAAAGGGCAGAAGGAAGAAGACCAAAGGATTATCATAAATTTACATGATCAAAACTCACACTTTTGTTCAGATAAGTTTGGAAATATGAGAAGAAAACAGGTCTGGTAAAAAAGGAGGGAGTGTTTGATATATACTGTATTTTCTGGACTGTAAAGACGCGATTAAAAGTTTATAATTTTCTAACAAAATAGTGTTTTTAAAAAGCAGTGTGCCTTATAATCCAATCCAAGTGCTTTATATATGGATTAAATGTGTTTGTTTTTAGTGATTTCAAAGCAGTGGTCGAGTAAAACATACTGTACTTCACCATAATATTACAGTAGGCCTGTTTACATGGAGATTTTATTCCGAATAAAAGTTAATTTCACTTTAAGATGACCAATATGCAAACGCTTAATTCTAGTTGAAAATGTTAATTCCGAATTCATCTCAATTCCGAATAAAGTCACGGGTTTATTCCGATGTTAATTCTAAATAAGACCATTCCTGTCACGTTTAAACAATTAATTCTGCTTTAACATCAGTCCTGTCGTTCTGATCTATATAATAAACAGATTTTAAAAAAATAATAACTTCAAGGTAGGTAATGGTATGTAATGTAGCAGCACGATGTGTTCGGTGGTTATTGGTGTTTGGGGAAAAAAGCTGCCGGGTGAGTCGGTGGTCTGGGATCTGATTAGGGTTGGATACTGAAAGTCAGTATAGGTACGGAATTGGAGAAAACGGTAACGGTAGTGACCACACTGAAATCTAAAGTGAATTTATACATGCAGCTGTTTAATTCTTCTTCTGTCCAGTGTTAACTGCAGCACACACGTGTACAGTGTAGACGACATCGACACGTCAAAGGCTAAAAGGTGGAACATGCGGTTACAGATCACAAGAAGTTCCAGATTCTTCCATATGCAACATGTGACGAAAGACATTAAATACAAAGACGGAAACACATCTAATTTAATCAAGCACTTGGTGACACACAGTGTTTACCTTAAAGCAGAAGCTGCACCGTGTTTGAAAGCCAAAGTAGCCTAGCACTGAGCTAATAGCACTAGCCTAGCACGCGGCCAACAGCACATCACAAATGGAAATAGCCAGAGTGGGAATGACAGACCCAAGGGATAAAGCTTCACTACTGGACCATGACAGTGACAGAATGAGTACTTTTAATAATGGCTACAAATATTATTAATTAACTGCTACATGTGAATTCATCTGCAAATGACATGACACGTGGTGCTAGCTTAATAATAATAACTAGAAAAGCACTGTGACAGCTCAAACCCCCGTTAAGGCAGACGCACTTTGGACCAGTTTGAAATTTTACATTGCGGTAAATAAAGAATACATTTCAAAGTTATCCACGATATCTTCCGGATCACCACCAAAATGTAATCATTTGTTCCTTGTGACACTCCCAAAATATTCTAAAAATGTTATTAAAATCCATCCATAATTTTTTGAACAATGTTACAGACAAAGTCCAGTGAAAACAACTTCCTTGGTGGAAGGAATAAGACTAAGACTAAAGATAAGGACTACGGATAAGGACTAAAACCAGGACTAACTAAAACTAAGACTAAAACTAAAAACAAGACTAAAATTAAAAACAAGACTAAAACTAAGACTATAACTAATACTAAGACTAAGACTAAAACTAAGACTAAAACTAAAACTAAAACTAAGACTAAGACTAAAACTAAGACTAAAACTAAAACTAAGACTAAAACTAAGGATAAGAATAAGATTAGAAAGAACAAGAATAGGTTAATAAATAATAAGTAAAGTAAATTTGGATTCTACAGTTCAATCACGTATCTCTCTGGTCCTAATTTAATTTGTAATTATTTTTAAAGTACTGATTTAAATACCATTTAGGAACCGACAGCATTTTGAAAGTACCGTTGTAGTATCTGTATCAAATGAAACACTTTGGGTACCCAACTCTAGATCTGACACTCCTGAAGCATCGACCTGAGGGCAAGAGCTGGAAGAGTTTTAAGTAACAATCTAATCCCACTGAAACATACGGAACGCTACAGCAGGTCAGCGGGATCCACGAGCAATAACAGGGAAGTGCTGCTGTGGTTTGGTTCAACAGGCCAAAGACAGAAAAGGAGAGAGAGAAGCAGGAAGAAGGAGGAAGAGGAGAAAAAGAGCCTCTCCTCTTATCCTCATTATGTAAACGAGGTGCATGACTGTTCAGTGGGTCCCTCGAGAGTTAATTACCAGTGGCTTCTCAGCCTAATTGGCTGAAACTAAAGAATTTGCCATTTCTTATTCCCATGCTCACTCCCCCCTCCCCCTCCCCCTCCCCCTCCCCCTCCCCCTCCCTCCCTCCTCCTCCTTCCATCTTTCTTTTTCGTATTCCATCTTTTTCTTTGTTTCTTTCTCTCATCAGCCTGTTTTCCCTCTCCTGCTTTTCAACCTGTTTTCCTTGGTAGGTTTTTTTTTTTTTTTTTTTTTTTTCCTCTCTCCCTCCTCGGCGTCGGCCTTCCAGCTTAGCTTCACGCCAGTCGAAAATCTGGCACTGATGCTTAATTTGAGCATCTGCTCCAGCTGGCAGTGGATAAGCAGATTTTTACATTGCTAATTCCAGCTATTTGGCTAGACTAATCACTACTGGATAAAGAAGAGAAACCAGGGCTCAGAGTTGCCCATCACTTAGAGAAAAAAAAAAAAAAAAAAAAAAAAAAGATAGTGAGAGCTGGCATCTCATCTATTTCTAAATGGATGCAAATTAAATTCAAAAAGACAGGGATAATAAGTTGGAAGTAAGAATTAAAGTGGGCAGTACTGTGAAGAAATATTAATAAAACAGGGCAAGTAGAGAGAGGAACTCTGGGATTTGGAAGACTTTGATTTTTCAGAGGACAGTGCAAAGTAACCAAAAGCTATTTTTGACATGCCATGTACAAATAAATGTGATTTCTACTCTCTCTAACTTTGTCTCTTTCGCTTCATTTTTATTTTTATTTTTTTTTGATACAAGCAGAAGCTGTGAATCATCTAATTAAAAAGATTTGCATGCAGTGGTTTATTTATTGTATTTGAAGCTGACAGGAGTTGGAGTTGACTAGAATATTTACAGTTTTATTAAGGAAAATATCATTATTTTGGATGAAAATGAAGAACTCCAGACATTATAATTTATTTATATATAAACCTAACCTTTATTTAAGCAGGGGACAAAAAGTTAATTGAGAATAAACGTATATTTTTCAAAAGTGTCCTGGGCAAAACAGGAGCTTAAGTTACACAAAATGGAAATCACAACCAACCAACTTTCAAAATAAAATGTACATTAACACATTGAAAAGAAAAAATATGGGTCTTTCATTTTTCAATATAGAAGGGTTCAGTGAATGTCACATGAAACTAGTGGGTTCAGTATCTCCACCAAGTTTAAGAACTAACACAATTTATGTATTTATTTTTTTAATTTTATTACTATTATTTATTTTTTATGTATTATTCATTTACTTATTCTTTTTAATTAGGGTTAAATGTTAACTGTACCTACAAATGTGGGGTAATGGGGGGGTCTGATATAAAGGGCTACATGTATAAAAAGTGCTATATAAATAAAGTTTCAGTCATTGATTTAAACGCAGTGCTAAAAAAACTAACTTGAATGAATGAAAGAATTAACTTTATTTTGGTTTACATAAAAACAACAACAAAAGCTGTACATTTAGCGAGATTGTTTGATTTTAATCTGCTGATTTTAAGTGTTATCTTTTTACTGTGCAATTTGAGATTTGATTTTGAATGTAAAGTGCTGTACAAATAAAATGTATTATTATCAGCAAACTTAACTTAAAAATGATTAAAACTAATGTCACCATTATTTTAAGAGGTACTAAAACTACAGTTTTACAATATTCCTTAAAAGCATCTTATATACATATCCTATATCCTCCTGAGACCCACCAGAATAAAAGCTTGGTCTTTTTTTTAGTCCATAAATAATTCCTTTTTTTTTGGGTTTTTTTTTAGATTTTTACATATAATTTGGGGTTTGTTTTAGTAAAAATGTGAAACTCTTGTCATGTAAACAAATTAATTAATGTGGAAAAAGACGACAGGGTACAGTTTTGTTGTCTTATATAAAGAAAATACAGGGTTTCCAGTGTTTAATGCACAGGTTATTTGTGCTTTATGTTCACTGATGCACCTTTTATTTATTTATTTTTTACACACCATGTTCTGATTTTCCACTAAGATGCATCGAGGCTCCGCTTGGGGAAAACCCATGCAGCTTTATCTATGAAAAGCCTCTGTGACTTTACCTCTTCAAAAGGGAAATGACTCAAGCAACACAGTTTAATTTGAACAAAAAACAAAGATACTCAAGGGAAATCCTCGAAACAAGCCGTACATGCATTATTGTAATATTCCCCAGACACGTTATTCTTAAAGTTCTTTGTAATTTTACTCTTTTGTTGTTTTGACATCTTAGAAGTTAGTGAATTTGTTTACACTGAAAGCATGTGTGGACAGGGACTTATGTATATTACAACTGAAATGATAAAAAAAATATAGTTTTTTTTTACTTTTTCTCTTAAAATTATGCATTTTTTTAAAATCTCACTTGTAATTTTTTTTCAAATCTCATGAAGACTTTTTTTTATCTCAATTGTGACTTTTCTTTCCAAAAATGTTCTGCCCAAACACATTATCTACACAGTAACTCACTTTTAAATGCTTTATTTTAGATACTTTTATGGTTAAATAAGTATTACTGCATTCATGGCATTACTTTTACTTAAGTAAAGGAGTTTAATGAGTACTTCTACTTTTACCAGAGTATTTTTTTCATACCAGTAGCTGTACTTCTACTTAACCCTTTGTTGGTCAGCTCAACCGTTTGGTAGAGGTAGTCTCCCCCTTTTGTAAGAAGCATGAAATGCACAGTCAGTGACATATTCAGGTCATGCTAGTATACCACCAAGGAAGAAGATGGTACACCTCTGCTATGAGCTTTTCTTTTGGACACAAAATTGCAGACAAGTTCGATTTTATTAAACTTTTATAGTTTATTTTACATAAATAATCCTCATGTTTCAGACATACTTTGGTATTCATGTAATAATTTTTTGAAAAAAATGCTCAACCAAATGGTAGAGATGACAGGAAAGGGTCATGAAATGCTCATGCCAATTGCTAATGCTAATCGGTAATGGTACAAACACAAAGACTTAATACATCTAATTTGAACAAAGTCACAAATTATCTTGGTAAGATTGGTGACGAAGCAATGCTCACTTTTTCATACCTAAGTTAAATTTAGGGTCAGTTAAAAAAAAAAAAATCAGTTTTATATTATAATATATTATAATAGTCCCTGTTAGGTGGAAAAAGCAAACAAATATTTTTTTTATTGTGTTTTTTGTAGTGTGACCAAGAAAGGATTAAGTACAGAATGTGAGTACTTTCACCACCTCTGCCCATTTCCATGGAAACCTTTATTCGGAATTAACATTTCCATGTAAACACGAAGGAAATAGCTTTAATCCCAAATTATGTTGTTCAGAATACATAATTGTGAATAAAAAAACATCATGTAAACGTAGCCACTGGGTCTTTATGGGTTAAATGATACCAACCCTAAGGAAAAAAGTACAATAGTACAGGTTATCTTCTTAATTTGGATGTATATACTGTATTTATTAAACACATTAGTCTGGCAATGAATTTGAAGTACCTCCATTTGCTTAAAATGGAGATATCCAAGTCGGAAAAACACTGGTCGACTTTAGCGCACTTCTGTTTTTTCTAAACACAGATCAGACCCTGGTGGTGGCGTGAACCAAATATGATTAGCTGTGCTTGTAGTTAAAAGGCTCAGCACAATTTCCAGTTGCTCTGTGCGGTCGTATCTGTACCTTCACAGCTGTGTTTTTAAAGATAACCACCATATTCAGTGTGCTCTGACTAGAAATACTATTTATTCAGTGTGTAATGAGCAGATATTAAAGGGGAAATGAGAACCAAAAAAAAAAAAAAAAAAACTCAGAAGGCCACAAAGAAAGAATGACAGAAAAATAATGACGATAAAAGCAGAATAAAGAAAAAATAAAGACATTAAGCCCATGAAAGGGGAGGTGTTTTTTTTCCCTTAAAGAAATGTCATTACCAACTTTTTTTCTGTCCTGAAAGTGTCAGACTCATCAGACAGCCTGGTGTCTAAATTATGAAAAACTCTATTCACATGTTTCCAAAGCGCTACCTACTCACACTAATTGTATTATACAGAGTAAAACCACATTCACTAAAGGTCCTTGATATCAGCATATGTGTTTTATCCAATGTTTGGGCCCTGAGACTATTAAATACAGCGCCTCCAGCAAATAATAACTGACTACATGTCATTTAAAGGAAAGTAGAGAACAGACAGATGTGTATGTATCTCAATTCAAATACATTCAAACAGTACAATAGTGAAATACACAACAATGCAACCTGTCATATCCTGTCAAGACTCAAACAGCCACCGACAACCAAAAATATCGACTGATCTCAACTGTTTAATACCTATATGTGACCCTCCAGCACAAAACCAGTGGGTCTGTCTCACAGCAGTATTTCTAGCTAAAGCCTCAAGTATGTTATTTGGGTCAAAATGATCAAATTTGAACTTTATGGATAAAATCAAAGTGAAATGTCTCCTGAACACTTCTCACTATGAGTTTTTGTTAAATTCCTACTGTAAGTGCTTCAAATCATGCCTTTTAGAAAGGACAACAACTGACTCTGACAGTAATTAAGTCTAAAACAAAGAAAAATCAGCTCAAAAGACAACTTTCCGTCATGCTTGCTTTAGGTATTGGTCTCATATCTACTTCAAAACACTGTCCGCACATTATGATCCATTCACTTTACAGGTTCTTTCTAGTGGAATATTTACAAATCCATTGTATACATGTACATAAACCACAATCATATATATTAAAAACATGAAGCTCATAATGAAACAATGCATTAACAAGCTATAGGATTACTTTAAAAGCATTCCTTAAAAATAGTTAACCTTTAACCTTGCAGCAATGACTAACGTAAAAAAAAATGCAATAATGCAACTTTTCTCACAGTATATGCCCTTGTAACATTATCAGCTTTTATTACACTTTGAGTTGCTATATAGGCGAGTCAATAATGTAATGTCGTAACATTATGCACAAAGACATGACTACATTATGTGCTCGCGATTATTACATTATGAACTTTTATTACATTTAAGTCATTACATTATGAGCCATTATGACGTCATCAGTTGCTACACACATTTATTCATTCATTCAAACTTTTTGTATTCATGTGCTGTGTGTGTATTTGTGTGACCAGTCTATTTCCTCTGCGTTGTGTGTGTGTGTTGTGGAAAGAACCTTAAGTCACCGTTGCTCATGCGGAGGCATCCTCCATTTATTTATCCAGGATAACAGGGAAATGCAGCACTTAGCATGGATGCTAATACATGCCCGTACCCAGATCTATAGTGAACATTGAAAGATATAAAGACCGTGTGGGATGGGCAACAAAACTAACACTCAATGACAATAAGAGAAACAAAATTCAAGATCACAATAAATGCAACTTAATAAACATGAATGATAAAGATAGAAATACAGATGATATGATTTTATGGACACTGACCTCTCCCGAAGGATAACATGAAAAAGGGGAGAACTATGGACCTGCAGGGTATTTATACTGTGTATTTGTAGCGGTCGGACTCATGCGTTGTGTTCAATTTATGATCACAGACACATGGTTATCATCCAACCCCGCAGTTTATTTGTCCTGGTAGACAAAAGGACATATAATCAGTTCGTGTGGCAGCGCACGCGCACACACACACACACAAATTCCGGTCTGAAATTAAAACGAGGGAAAACCAGTTAGCTAACACAAAAGAAAACTACATCAACGTTTGACGAAAAAAAAAAAAGAAACATGCTTAATTATTGTTCAACCATATTGGTACCAAATCATAAATTAAAATGACATTTAACAACAAAAACTTAAGTGTAATATTAAACAAACAGCGGAGCTCGTGCTGTTCATACATACCTAGAGGACGGTGCTACTGTTGCTATCCTCTGGGTTGCATGACCCAAGGTAGCAGGGGCTGCTGCCTTCAAAGACCCTCGGACAACATAAAACTATGTGTATGTATGTGTTACAAGGATGGCAAGAGGAATCACACCACTACTTTTACTCCGTTACACATTCACAGAGGGACACGAAGAATAAATTAGGTGTGGCTGGAGGACCAGCACCCCAAACTGGCTGCACAATAGGAAACATACACATACACAACATGTATAAGTTATTGAGACTAAGAACATTTTAAAACAATTTTGTGTAATTATATGATTGTATATAATGAATGGGTTACATTAGTATGTGGTGAGCTACGTATGTGATAACCGAATTTCCCTGAGGGGATGAATCAAGTATCCATTCATCCAACTTTATAGAGTCTAAAAATCACACAAACCACCTAATTCAACAGGTTCTAACTAATATCCATGCTACCAAAAAGTGGAATAAAGTAAATCTGAAGCAGGCTGTGGGCTTTTATATGAGCTTTTGTCACCACACTGGAGTACAATTATGTTCCTGGTATTTTATTAGTAGTTATTTGACAGTCACACTGGAGGAAGATAAATGAGATTCATCTTTTTTCGGAATTTCTTGCCAACCCTCAGCGAGCATCTTTTCCTGTTATCCTTCCTCTGTTTTTTTTTTTCGCTCCTTCCTCTCCTGTAGTTGCTGAGAACTGCTGGTGTATCTGCGCTGTGGCGGGTGGAAGTAGTGGTGGCATTTAGGAAACAGCTGCTTACCTCCCACTTTCCTCATCCTGCACCAATTATGGTGATTATCAGTAGTGTCAGTCAGAGTACCCCCCCTCCCCTCAGTCCCGCTGTCCCACCCTCCTGTGGCCTGGAGGGCTGTGCTGATAGACGGATTCAGGGTTCCCTTGAGATGCAGGGTAGTACAGGAAAGCGGTGACAGGAAGGGGAAGCTTTCCAACACCTCAACAGCAAAGAAAAGCAGCGAGTGGGGAAAGGAAAAGTACTGCTAGTGCTCCACTTAACTAGGGAATTTCAATGATGTGGATGAGGGCCACATGGGTGATCCTCTGAACTGGGTGCACATTGGAGGCTGGCTTAAGAACAGTCCAACTTTCAACCCCGTAACAAAGACTCCTCTCCCCATAACAGTGTTTTTGATTATGGGGTTGAAGATTTTATCTAAAAATAACTATAGATCTTCATTATTTAAGGCATGGATTATTATTATTATTTAGATTTTTTACAAAATTATAGGTTTTTTTACTGTAAATATGTGAAAAATTTCCACATTTTTATTCATATATTAATATTATTGTATTTTATTGAAGATTGAATTGGTCTGACCTGAACTAAAATAATTGATTATATCTTAATAACTATTTCTGTGTTTCTCAAATTCATCCCAAGGGTCAGACTGGATCCCAGAGCGGGCCAAATTAGGCCCCCAGGCCTTATGTTTGACACCTATGACTTGGGGAGTTAGTAGTGAGCCGCGATCTTAGTCTGAATGCTACTTATCAACACAAATTGCACAGAACACAACATGAAAAAATAATGTGTTTTTTTATTAAGAGGTTTGCATGTGTACAAACACTTTAATACATTTAAAAGGAGGTTTTGGAAGACGTTTAGACAGAAAGATCTGCTGCGAGTGTTCACATTTTCAACGGTAAACTGAAAACCTACCTTTTTTTAAACTTAGTTTTTAGTTAAATTTTACTCTTTACATTATTTCATTCTGACTTTTATTTTATTACTATTATTTATTTATTCTATTCTTTTTAACTCTGGAAATCTTTTAACTTGTTCCTACAATTGTGGGATATTGGACCATGCACCATGTATGAAAAGTACTAAATAAAGTTTGATTGATTAATTGATAAAATAATACAGATAAATGTGAGCAGATGTTTTGTTGGCTCCATCACATACAGTTAGAAGCTGTCATCTTCTATTAAAGCTGCGTTTTTTTAAGTTATTTCAGCCTTCTTTTGTCAGGAACAGCAATGATGAGTGAAATAAAAAGTGTTGGTATGACTCATAATATTTGAAAAATTACCCTAAAAAGCAAATCACATATTCTGTTCCAGTATGTAAAGTTATGAGTACAATTGTACATATCAAATGATTGAGGACTGAAGAAGGTTAGTATCATGATAAATGGCCATTTTAACTTCAATTGTTAGTCATAAAAAGGTTTGTTTTTTTTCTTTGTTAATGTATCCCAAATGTCCTTTATGTTTGTTTTATATTGTACAGAACTACATTGAAAAAAATCTAGTAAATATATTTTATTTTACATACAGTATTGCATGGTATTACAGCCAAAAGAAAACAAAACATTTAGTCAAAACATACTAAAAGATCACTCAGCTAGTTGGTCATGTTCCTTCTGTGCATAATTAACCCTTGTCACTGGAACAAAAAGCAAGAAACAGTGATTGGGACCAGTAAAATAAAGGCCTGTCCGCAAACCTTTGATCCATTGTTAAGCTTATGCCATTAGTATAGACACACACACACACACACACACACACACACACACACACTGAGCGGCTCACTGCCAGGGGGATGTTAGATCTCACTAACGAGGAAAGCTCAGGTAGTCCTAATAGAATCTTTCCAGCTCTTATCTGTATTGACTTCAAACAGTGCGGAATGAATGGAAAACAATCTGGGTCTGACTTTGAGCGTGAGGTTGAAGAATACTTGTGTGTTTGGGTTTTTCTACAGGCCGGGGCCAAACCAGCTCCAACAACACTGCGGCAGATCAAAGTTAATTCCCCTCTTAATTAAGCTGAAATTGGATGAGAGCAGACAGGGACTAGCTTTTGTTTTCCTTTGTGCCAGCAAACATTATGAGCTGTATATCTTAGTGTGTGTGTGTGTGTGTGTGTGTGTGTGTGTGTGTGTGTGCGTGTGTGTGGGCTTGTATTCCTATATTTATGGGGACATTGATCTGTTTGTACAGTCACGACATGGGGACCAAAATTCAGGTCCCCACAATGGTTAAATATAAATCTAGGTCCCTACTAGTAAATTAGAAATTTGTGTGAAGTATGCAAATTTATGCAAATCATGTCCCTAATAAACATGTTAACTTGTTTTTTCTTAAGTCCCCATGAAAGCATGAGGGAAACAAGTGGTTTTTTTTGGGGGGGGGGGGTTATGTATTATTTTAAAAAATTAAATACAATATTATTATTATTATTATTATTATTATTATTATTATTAAAAAGGTCCCCATAAAGCATGAGGGAAACAGGTGTAAAGCCAAACATGCATGTAAGGTTTGAAGTTGTGTTTAATTTTGTATTATTTATCCTATTTATTTTTTTGTATTATTTTTAAAAGAATGAATTCATTTTTTTATATTTATTAATTATCATTTAATTTTTATTATTAAAAAATATTTTATTTTATCATTTTAGATTTTGAATTTTTTAACTTTTTGTTTTGAAAAAAAAAACAACAACAATCACTAATATATTTTACTATTGATACTAACTCTAAATACTAAATAATAAATACTACACTTTACCTACAAATGAGGATTACAAACTTGGTCCTCATGAGACATGGAAACCAATTTGTGTGTGTGTGTGTGTGTATGCTTGTATTCCTATCTTCATGGGGACATTGATGTGTGTGTGTGTGTGTGTGTGTGTGTGTGTGTGTGTATGCTTGTATTCCTATCTTCATGGGGACATTGATGTGTGTGTGTGTGTGTGTGTGTGTGTGTGTTTATGCTTGTATTCCTATCTTCATGGGGACATTGATGTGTGTGTGTGTGTGTGTGTGTGTGTGTGTGTGTGTGTGTGTGTGTGTGTGTGTGTGTGTGTGTGAGAGGTGGAATCATTTCTTGTATCTGTACCAGATCCAGGGCTGTGAGTCCATCCATGTCAGCTGAGGTGTGAATGCAAAGTGTCTGCATGCATGTGTTAAGGGTTGCCTGCACACTATCTCTCTCTCTCTCCCAAACTCGCTCGCTCGCTCTCTCTCTCTCTCGACAGCAAATGTGGCTGCATGTGGCTCAGCATGAACACAGCGGTGCTCCGTAATGAGACTCCTTCTGCCGCTCTCTTTTTTCATGGCCATGTCCATGTGTTGTGATGTTAATGAGCCCTCGCTACCACAAACATCCCCCTTAATTGTCCTCTTTGATCTAGTGCTAATTCTGCTAATTAGGAGCCCAACTTTCAAAGTTAAACGTTTTGCTTCCACCTTCAAGTATATGCCCCTGCATGTGTGTTCATGCACAATAAAATGGTCTAAAGCAGGGGTGTCAAACTCATTTAAGTTCAGTCCCAGGTTCAGCCCAATATGATCTGAAAAGGGTCACACCAGTCAAATAATACGAGTGAAAAAAAGTAAAATTACACTATGGTAATGTTTCTATAATGTTTCCCTAAAATGTGAAGAACATCAACAACTTGACATGTCGAAGAAAAATGAGTGGATTTTTTTAACCATTTTCTGCCTCAGTTTATCAGTTTGTCATTTGCACATGTGCAGAACAACTGACATTTCAATTAAAAATACACTCAACATTTAGTAACAGGCAGAGGATTT
Source organism: Siphamia tubifer (assembly GCA_020466265.1). Lineage (NCBI taxonomy): Eukaryota > Metazoa > Chordata > Actinopteri > Kurtiformes > Apogonidae > Siphamia > Siphamia tubifer. Next base: position 41,712,883 of record CM035803.1, on the reverse strand, counting down.
GTAAAATGACACTTATTTCTCTACAGATATTGCAGGTGGTTCACATTCGTTCAGATATTTATTCAGATTTTTGTAAAAGAATGGTTTGTTAATGTAAATATTTCCATGTAATTTGACTTTTGTTTTACAATAAAATCTACATTTTTCATTATTAATTAGGTAATTCTGATCATATTTTACAGGTCTGACCCAATTGAGATCCAACTAGAAAACCACTCAGCAGAGAGTGCAGAACTCCACACCAAGGTAGACCCCCCCCCCCCCCCCCCCCACACCCAGATCACCACCAAAATCTAATTGATTCTAGATCTCTCCATTACCAACCTATCCTAAAGATTTCATCAAATTACATCCCTAACTTTTAGAGATATCTTGCTGACTAACAGACAAACAAACAAACTGGCAAAACATAAATTAATTGGTGGAGGTAATTATTCTGTGTGTCGAACCTGAATTAAAATCATTTTTACACCATTAATATCGTCATTGGTATTTTTCCTACGGGCCAGATTGGACCCTTTGGCGGCCTGGATTTGGCCCCCATGCCTTATGTTTGACACCTATGGCCGAAAGAGAACGAACACATCACTCTCACCTACTCCCTGCAATGGCCAGGGTTATGGCAGCTGCAGCACATGCAACAAAAAAAACAAAAAACAACACATTCACCTGGTGTGTGGGATTCATTCTAATAACGACATTATCAGCAAACACACACACACACACACACACACAGAGTAATAGAGTACATCTGCAAATACACACTGTATCATGGAGCAAACAGATGTAAAGGCGTTAGGTCTCCTTCTGCACAGATTAGCACAGATGCCTCCGTCTGCACAAACACATTTGCACATACACAAATAGATGAACACACGAACAAGTTAAGCTCAGAGAGACGAGAGCAAACATTCACTGACATAATCAGAAGGACACATCCTAATTTATGGGCTCAGCCATCACACATGCTGCACAATTACACAAAAAAAAGGTCTGCAAAACCGTGCACGAAATGAATTATGAAGAAAGAAGAAGAAGAAGAAGAAAAAAAAAATCACATTAAAGTATTTTGTTTGAGTGGAAATGTTCTCAGGACTCACAAACGCTTTCATCCTCAGAGAATCTAAAGGGAATTAAATAATTACAATGTGATCTTTTCTGCTCTAATTGACATATTAATAGACTTGGAATTCATGTGCCCTTTAGTACTGCCATGGCATTTCAATTGGATATCGCTTAACTTCATTCCTTAAAAAAAAAAAACCACACTCAGATGATCCTTGGAGGTTCTGTACGTTGTGCAGGGACAGTATTTTGGGCGACAACAGCTCACATTAAACACATTCAAAGTCAGATTTTCATTCCAGTAAATATTCCTCATGTTACTTTGGTCTTCATCATGACGCTGATGATGAAATTGAAATCTCAGTTTTATGATTTTTTTTAAAGGAAGGAATTTAAAAATTATTCTTTTCAGGGTTTATTATACTCCTGACCTTTGACCTTATTCTATTAAACTGGAACTAATGCTGTTTTAAAGATGCAAAAATCCACCTTTCACTAAAATACCATTTAAAGTTAATTCATTTCATTTAGCAGCCCTTTCATAGATTACTTTAATATTAAGTACGAAGGCACCCCCACCCCTACTTTATGTGTGTGCACTTGTATTACTACCTTTATGGGGACATTGACATGTTTATACAGTCATGCCATGGGGACCAATGTTCAGGTCCTCACAAGGGTTAAATAGAAATGTAGTGTGTCTGCACTAGTAAAATATAAATCTGTGTGATGTATGCAAATTTATACAAATGATGTGGCACTATAAATACATTAACTCATTTGTTATGGAAGTCCCCATAAAGTTTGTGGGAAACAGGTGCAAAGTGAAACATGTATTTTTCCAAAGTTTGAAGATGTTTTGACTAAAAAAACAAACAAAAAAAAACCGTATATATATATATATATATATATATATATATATATATATATATATATATATATATATATATATATATATATATATATATATACAAATTATTATATTAATGTTATATTTTATACAATTTGTTTTCATTTTTAGAAATTTTGTTTTTTTTAATGTATTATTTATTTTGAATACTTTTTCCTTTTTTTCCCATTTTTTAATGAAAAAAATATGTATTTACACATCACTATCCAATGGTTACTTTATCTACATGTATTCATTATAAAATTGGTCCTCGTGAGACATAAAATCCAGTGGGTGTGTTTGGTCCAAACATTACATATATATGACTTTTTTTAATAGTCACTGTTGTAATTTCAATAAAAAATATAAGTTAAAAAATAAAATAAATTGCATTAAAGGAATTTTCAGTTCCTCAAGTGTGGCTTCTCCTCATGGGAAAATGAAACGACCACATTTGTGACTTTATAACTCCCAGATGTCAAAGCACTTTAGTAGAAAAGTATCCCAGAGCTGCCAGGACAGTCAAAGAAAATGGTAAG
>CM035803.1:41700390-41705390 GCA_020466265.1 Siphamia tubifer | reverse complement strand
CCCCCTTCCCGCCCAAAACCAAGAAACCAAGCACCGACCCTGGTGAGACAGAGGCTTTTCTGTAGACGACCCAAACCTCTGGAACTTACCCACCCCCCCACCCCCAAACCATCCATCACTGTTCCCATCTCAACACTTTTAAAAACTCATTTATTCCAGATTGTTTTTAATATTTGATTAATTTTATTCTGTCTGTTTTAATGTGTGATTGATGGGGTTTTTTTGTTTGTTTTATTCTTTCTTTTCCTATTGTAGTCGGACTCTTATTGTTCTATTTTTTACTGCATGTAAAGCATCGTTGAGTGCTATATAAATAAAATATATTATCATCATCATCATCATCATTATCATCATATTTTGGAAGGAATAAACAAAACATATTTTAACGACATTTTAATTTGAAAAGTATTTCATGTCAAATCTTTAAACAATAATTTACAATATCCCTGTAGTAGCTACTGGGAAAACTATGGCACAAAAACAACACAAATGCACAAGGCTACTACCAGAATAGAATTTTTTTTTTTTTTTTTGGGGGGGGGGGGGGGTTGGTAAAGGGACACAAACATAGCCTAGTAAACTAATCTGCCTCTAGTGACAAAAAATATTTTTGCCTGAATCGTTGGTCTAGCGACGCTCCATAGAGTCTCAGCCAGGACCAGTAAAATTTTACCGGACCAATCACAACACTCCATTTGTGTATCGAGATTGTAGGGCGGGGCTTAGCACAATGACGACAGGGTTAAACAAGTACAAACTTATATACAGTCTATGGTTGGATAAGCAGCATTGTGAACGGACTGGTTGGATATTTTTCCTCCACTGTTAGCGGTGTGTTAGCGTTAATTAGCCTAGCCTATAGGATGGTAAAACACCAAGATAGATGCTAGTTTAGACTTGTTTTCATTGCTCTGTATACGTCACATTGTTTATGTTTGGTCATAGCGCTGGCCTATTACGTGCAGATCAGTTTGACAGACAGCTGTTGATCCCGCCCATACGCTGAAGCACCGTCTATGGATCGTCTCCAGACTCTGAATTCATATCATAGTTGGACTTGCCAGGCTAACACAAACATATATTAATTACCTGATTAGAAAGATTCAAATTCATCACCAGATGCCATGGCGACTTGTGCAGATGTTGTTGGTTGTCATGGGAACAGCCCTGTGTGTCTTTTATACCACCTGAGTGCAAAGCATGCCAAGTCATTTTTGGTGTCGGAGAGATGATGATGATGTGTGTGTGTTTGGGCAACCAACTGAAATGAACCCCCCCCCGCAATCTACATCGTACAGAGGGCAAAACTATCGTACAAAGAAAAGAATTAACGTACGTCTGACAACACTGACTGAATTCTTGTTTGTGCCACTTTTTGAATTGCCATTAAACACAACGCTGCTTAATCATTAAATGACAATCAATTAACAAAAGCGCAGATTGGTTGAATGTGGTGTAAATGAATCGTACAATAATATTGGGATGAAAAAGTAAATATATTTACATGTGTCACTAACATTATTGCTATGAGTTTATTTTGAACAACAAAAACAAAACAAAAAAATCAAATAAAAACAGCAATAAATTCAATAACATGTTCAAAAAAGGAGTGAGAAGAAATCGAAGACGTATCTAATTACTAGTTACTACTAGTACTGCTACTACAAAACACTTTAATAATATTAATATTATTAATAATAATAATACACATGTATATTTTTGAGTGGTGACTCCTTATTTTATCTGTTTTTTATTTATTTTTTTATTTATTTTTTATTATTATTATTTTTTTTAATGATGAATTGCTCAAATAAAAATAACCGAACTGATCTATAAATGAAAATTAACATATTGTTCAGAAAAGGACCATAAAAATGACCTCCAGGTGAATAAGGTAAATACTGTTCCACAGTCTCACCCCACAGAATTAAAAACAATATATTTTCCTCTTTGTGCAGATTTTATTCATTTTGAAGTTGTATTTCCCTCTGAAATGATAACCCTCCTCATATTCACGAAACAGGTTTTGTATAGTTTGCGGTAGACGGTTATTTTTCAACTTTGTACATAATTAGTGCAGTTTGGAATTTCACAATGACTGAAAAATTTGAGTAATTTCGAGTGTAACTAGAGTGTGTGAGTGTGATTCAGGTAAATTACCAACATTATTGATGACCTTTCATGTCCTTTTCATTGTCTTTATTTGGGGTTTTGTTGAACTGCTGGATCTGATGTGAAGGAACAAAGGGAAAGAAAAGACAGAAGAACAAAGGAGAAAATAGAAAATAAAGCAGCCGTAAGTTATAGGAAGCTGTAATTTAGTGTAAAGTAGAGTGATACGTATGAGTGTCCTTTATTTTATTTTAATTTAATTGAAATTTTTATTTTATTTTATGTTATTTTATTTAATTTCATGTAATTTAATTAAATTTTACGCAATTTAATTAAATTTTACGTTATTTTATGTCATTTTATTTAATCTTATTTTATTTCATTGCCCCATATCAAGCTTTATTATTGTGTCCACTCCCTCACCTTTTTTGACTTTCTTCTTCTTCTCTAATTTAATTCAGATCACATGGTAATTAAGAGCAGCGCCCTCTGGTGGATCGATTAAGAAATGCTTGTTCCAATATAGACGAATAGAAATATGAAGGTAGTGACACATGAGAACGTTACTTATTTATGAAAAAGCGAACATAAATTAGCATTAAGCCTCTCCATCAGCTCTCACTTATGTTTTGACGTAACAACGCTGGCGTCTGCATCCAAAGTTAACCATACGCTGCAAAAATATGTCTTACCAGGTGTGGTTTTTTTTTACTCATTTCTAGAAACAATATGTCATCATAATTAAAATAAGACAATCATTTATGAGATGGAAGAAATTAATTTTAGACAATAGAAAATCTTATTTCAATAAATCTTAACTTTCACTTGTCAAATTTCAAGATTTATTTATTTTTTTAATTTGTTTTTTGGGGGGGTGGGCTTCATTAAAGTAAAAAAAAAATCTGCCAATGGGAAAAAATGTATATCATCTTTATGTCATTATCATATATCTCATCGTAAACACTGGTGTCTCATTACTTGCAACTACAGTTTGTGAGAAACTATGTGAACTGTTGTTACAGAAGCAAATTTAAGGCTTTTAAGAGAAAGTATTAAGAGTCAAGGGCATTAAAATTGGCTAAAATTATATTGTTCTTCCTCTTGATTTCATTTTTTTTATTTTTTTATTTTTTTTCCCTCCATTTCAGGGAATAAAGGCTGATAATTATTTTCTTCCAAAAATACTATTTAAGTGCTCTGATCACTTGAGTCTCTGGCAGCAATTGGCAATGGCAGTAATTTTCATAATATTACCAGAAAATAGTGGTGTGGAAAAGAATCAGATGTCATGAGTTCAGTCTAGTCTGTTTTTTTTTTTTTTTTTTTAATACTCCAGAGGTCAGACTCCAGTATCTGATTTTCTGTCAGTGTCTCTTTCGTGCTCCTACTCATGGTTCGTTCACATGGAGCTAACGAGAGCTTGTCAGGATGCTTGCTCCGGTTAAGTCGGTGATAAAAATGCTGGGGCAGATTTTTGGCGGGAAGAGGAAGAGGAATGATAATGCATCTTATGGACCATCCCCTCTTGGCAGTGAATGTAAAATCTGGGGCCAAAATCACATGAAAAGTGTAAAGTATGTGTTTGTACAATTCATGTCAATTCATGAGGTCTACGGGAGGACGCAGACAAAACTAATTATGATGAAAACAAAACTTATGGTAAAAACAATGGTTGCGTCATAGGAAATGATGTGTACCTGTGGTCGTTAAACTCCTCCCTCTGAGTGTCAGTATGTTTATATGCTGTAGCAAAAGTCATGATGTAATATTTTAAAGCAGTGGTCCCCAAACTATGGCCTGCAGACTGGATACGGCCCACCTCCACATTTGAACAATACCAGAGACCATTTAGATTTATTATTATTATTTATGTGTGTATTTGTATTTGATAATAAAGTTGGACTTTTGCAATAAAATGTTCCTTAGTTATGAACTATTTTCATTATTAACTATTAGTAACTAGTTTAACACAATTTTGAGAGACTGCTCATATGAGTCATTTAAGTCTGACAACTAAGCTGAACTTTGACCTGTTAAGACGAAGAAGTTTATGTTCAATGGACTTTTTTTTCTGGGAAGAACCCAAAGATATTTGATTATGTCTTTCTGGAAAACAATACATTTTTACATTTAGGCACTCCTGCAATTGTCACACTTTTTCTGTTACAAACTGACCCCGGCCCCTCATCTAAAGAAGTGTAAAGTAATGTGGCCCTCGCAGGAAAAAGTTTGGGGACCCCTGACTTAAAGCAATGCAAATTTGTATCGCACATTTCGTGTACAGGGCAATTCAAGATGCTTTACATAAAACATACACGAAAATTTAGTCACACTTTATAATACCTACACACATTCTATAACCTGAAATATCTAAAGAAAATTAGACACAATGTGAACCATTTTCTGCTTCTGTTACTAAACGTTTTGTGTCTTTGTGAAACTGATCCATAAAAAAACACATGGAGTAATGATAAGTCGAGGCAGAATATTGTTAAAATTGCCCTCATTGTCTTTTTTTTTTTTTTTTTTTTTTAAATATTTGGATAATTTATAAAAAATATGTGGCCCCTGAAGAAAATGAGTTTGAGACCCCTGGTGTAAACCATTTGTCACCCCCCGTGTGTAAATGGTTTGTTCATGATGTATTAACCATCTATTTGTTAATGTTTATTAATGTATTGCTCATACATAATTTATCATGACCTTTGACCTTTCATTTTGAGTCCGAAAACAATCACTTCTGTTTTGTCCGTATTAACTAGGAGAAAGTTCTGGCACATCCACTCAGTGATTTGATGAATATAGTTCCTCAGTGTAAGTAAATGTAATAAATGTGAATGTAATAAAACTTCATAATGTAATAATAGAGTTAATGTAATAAAATGAGT
>CM035803.1:41561493-41700290 GCA_020466265.1 Siphamia tubifer | reverse complement strand
TTATGTTCAATTGTGTTACAAGGAAAATAATGCCACATTTGTGCAGATCAATAGATAATTGATCAAAGTTAAATAAGCCAAACTTCTCATATTTGGCTGTTGTGTAAAAACCTTTTTTTGTATGTGGTGTTACTGTTGTACTTCAGAATAGTTTATAATATATTCAGAAAGATGAGTTTAGTCACTTTCATTTGATGTAATAAAAGTCCAGATGCATTAATGTGGGAGCTGTATATATATAAATGTTATAAAAAATTAAATTATCTATGTGCCAGGACTGGGATGTAACGCTGGTAAGAGGTTTAAAACACATTGAACTTGGAGCGTATTCCCATTCTGGCAGCCATTACACACAGATATCAGTGAAATACAGTATGAGTGACAATAACACACAGGGAGAAGTTGAAGAGGATACCACAGCACTGATTTGAATAATGCAAATAAAAAGTGCAACTTCTGCTACATATACACATTTACACATAACCCATCTTTAACTGTGCCTTAATTTTTCAGGTCAAGTCTGGATAGTGTTCATATACGGCAGAAGGTAGGAAGCCAACCTCGCCTGTTGGGCCCCTGAGGGCCCTTACTGTATGAGTCTCCATTAGGCTGATGAGGTTTGGCAGCTGAAGTTGCTGGAGTTAGTGCACAGCTTCATCCCTCCTCATGGCTAAGCCTAATTAAACCTAGACCTCATCCCTAATTTAAAGATAATTAGCTGTAGGGGTTAGCTACTAGAACTACAGGCTGAAAGTGCTTTTTGTGTAATATGTGTAGTAATATGTGTTAAATGGTAGATTTTAGTGGCAAACCAGTTGAATAAAATGCACATACCGTATGCAATTTATTGGATGTTTTACCCACAGCAGTTCGTGGTTCTGTGCGTGCAAAGTTTTCCCGGAGGTAAAGTCAAGTAGAAAAGCACCATTTTTAGCCTGGTGAGCTCTGAAACCAAAATATGCACTGTTGAATTATGATACCATAGAGGAGGAGCAGTAGGAACAGCCTGACTATTTATAAATATATTTTTCAGTATTTCCTCCAGTGCATTATAGACCTGGCGGACCACCCACCAGGCTTAGTGTAACTACTTATTTATTGATTTGTTGATTTTAAATAAATGTATACACCTTATAACTAGTGAAACGAACCATAATATTAACTCGAATGTAATGTTAGACTCTGGCCCAGCTCTGGATATACATTTAAATATCTGCATAATAAAATTTAAATGCATCATTTCCACTTCCTTGACATGTTTTCTATTAAATAAATCATAATCAAGCCTCAATATGACAAACCTGTCATTGATATTTATTTATTTATTCATTATTAAAGGTGAATAAGGTGTGCATTTTTGTTAGTAGTTGGTGTAAATATTGTCGATAAATGTTGTACAATAACATATAATGGATACAATTTCATATTTCTTGTCAACTTTTAACCAAGTCATTATTGTTGATTCAATTGTAACCGATTTAAATAGTTTGGATTTTTTTTTAACCAGTGAATGGAGGTTGATCAAGCCTTAAAAGTTGGTGCTACCAGTTCCCACAGGGGAACTGCTGGGCCATTTTATAGGAACTTCACGGTATGTGCACGTTTCTACTGACTTGGCTGTCCAAACAGGGCCGCCTTCCGGAAGTTTACAGGAACCGACAAACTTCCTGCCCGAGGGTAGGCGAGAGCGGCCCAGTAGAGTCACTGGGCGAAAGTTGCGCAGACTGGTTGTCGCAAATTACGTCATCAAATCATGATAACCAACTGAAGAGTAGTTTCTGAGGGGAGTTTACCACATGACGAAGCAGAAGAACAGCGAAAAGAAGAAGATAGAATGGACAAGAAGAGTGTCCAATGTCCAATGTCAAATGTCCATGTCTAGTCTTGTTTCGATTTCCTCCTTTGCTGCTGCTTTGTTTTGCCGCTTTTTATTATAGTGACGTTACCATAGCAACCGACAGGATATGATGACGTCATCGCAAGGTTCTTTTAGGGACATTCTGTACTGAGACACGCCTGAGAGGACGGGGCTAACACATGGTCCCCCAAAAAAGCCTAATGTTTCTCAGTTACTCACTAGTGTTGGGACATGCTTTGGGGTATGGGGTATTGCTTTGGTACCATATAAAAATTGGGGTATTCTAAAACCCTAATTTTGACCCGTAGTGTATATAGTAATATTTTCCATTCATTACAATCACTGATAGAATGCACAGGTAAGACGGTAACAAATATTCGGGCGCTCCTAGAGAACCTCAGGCCAGAGTTTGTGTTGCTCAAATAAACAAATTGCCAAAGCTGCATTTTGGAGGTGCTTGGCGGTAAACTGTCCGACCCTTGGGACTGGCCCTATGTTTTCCCATTAAGCTATACTGACAGCTTGACATTTCCCCGGGTAGAGGGCTCTGATTCAGGTATGTTTTATTCATCCTATTGACTTCACATTGCTGCCAAACCAGACAGAAAGCAAAAGTGTGGTCGGCAGGAGCGAGAGGGGGAGCAGAAGATACCTGTTGTTGTTGTTGTTGTTGTTGTTGTTGTTGTGTTAACGGCTCAGATAGCCACACACAGCTTTGACACAACCCCGCTGACACATATACAATATACTCATCACCATGCAGACAGAAAGATTGGGTGATATTGGTAGCAGTGAGTGGATGAAACTGCCTATTTGCTGGGGAGGGTTGTGTCAGCCACTATTACATCCATCAAGGAATTTTCTACTTCACTATATCAAGAAACTGAGACAAAAAACAAGTCGCTAAAATCTATTTTTCTTGCTATTTTGGTTTTCGGTCCAAACAACGGTGATGTTTTTTTTTCTTAACAGAAAACTTGGTTTTACAAAATTGTCCCCAGAAAAGGGGTGTAATCAAATTCAGTTTGGATACTGAGGCTGTTAAAAACACAACTGGAAACTTCAGTGTGTTAAGAGATTTATTTATTTTTTGTTGTTGTTGTTGGTGTTAAATTGCTTTTCCCATGTAATGTCATTGTAGTCACAGTGCATGGTTTTGGTTATTACTATGCAATTATGTTTAGTGTACATTCATTTTAAGATGTTTTTCTCATATGTGCAAACAATACTAGGAATAATTTGACTTTAGTGAAACAAACACGTCACAACTGGACACTACACACACATACTGGGTGCAACCCCCCCCCCCCACTGGCCTCCTAATAAAGTAGTCAGTGATTGTATATAGTCAGTCTTACACTATTGCCTTCAATCATTCATTTATTTATTTGACAAGGACAATGCAGTAAAACATAGTTCCAGATTTGCAGCTGATGTGACACATATTAAAGCTGCACAATATATCGACTATGTACACGTGTGTAATAGTCACATCGCAGGTCCTGCAATTATTTTTATTTTATTTATTATTTTTAGATATTTGTATATATTTATTTAATTTTTAAATGTATTTACATTTATTTCTATCCAATTATTTTTTTTATTTGTCCTTTTATCTATTCATTTTTTAAAAATGATTAATTTCATTTAATTATTTCAGCTAGAAGAAGGATGACACTGAAACGTACGTTGTGTGTTGACCACTAATCAGTTTGACCATTTATGTCGTCACAGCTGTTAAACACTCCTGAGACAATTTTTCATATCACAATCGTAGGGTTAATTTTTATTTATTTATTTTTTTAAATCGCAATGTCAGTTGTGTCTAATATCATATAACCTTAATGCATATAAAGTTTATAGCTTGTGCTAATTATCAACTCCTGTCATTATAATCCAATTTACAATATGAACTGAAAGCAGAAAAGAAGAAGAAAAAGACGGAGGCCAAAAAAAAGTATAACACTGTTCCATATAAACACAGTTAAAAAGTCTCCATAGTATAAAACATTCATTCACTCACTCACCTGAACAGAATTTTTACACATAAGGTGTGTTTCAATGTCTACACTTAAGGTTCAACAGGTTTGTCACCTGCCTCCCAGTCTTTATTTGACTTCCTTCTGCCTTTCTATCACATTAATCCAGTCTGGTCTTTCTGCTCTGACCTCGAGGATCAATAAAGCACTTTCACCCTAGAGAGCTGAGACTCACTGGATATGTTCTCTTTTTCAGACCCTTCTCTTTAACCCTGAGAGATGGTTCCATATATAAAAAAAAAAAATCCCAGCGGACCGACATAATTGTAATATATATATATATATATATATATATATAGTAGGATTAACCCTTTGTTGGTCAGCTCAACCGTTTGGTAGAGGTAACTTTGAACCCTGATATCTAATCTAACTTTAAGTCCTTTGACACTAAACAACAACCCCACTGGCTGGCACTGTCAATGATATATTCAGCTCATGCTAGTATACCACCAAGGAAGAAGATGGTAACTGTGACAACACCTTTGCTATGATCTTTTCTTTTGGACACAAAATTGCAGGTAAGTACATTTTTTTTTCCCTTTTCATTAACTTTTAAAGAGTCTATTTTACATAAATAGAAACATCATGTTTCAGAAATACTTTAGTATTCATGTAATAATTTTTTTAAAACATGCTCAACCAAAGAGTAGAGGTTGTAGTAAAGGGTCATGAAATGCTAATGCTAGTTGCTAATGCTAATCACTAATGATACAAACACAAAGAGTTAATTAATCTAATTTGAACCAAGTGCCAAATTATGTTGGTAAGATTGGTCGTGGAATAATGTTTGAGTTTTAAGACTTTAGTTAAATTTAGGATGAAAAAAAAAAATCTATGTTTTATATTATAATAGTGCCTGTGAGGCGGAAAAAGCAAAAAAAATAAAAATAAAAAAATATTGTGATTTTTGTAGTGTGACCAAGAAAAGGTTCAAATTTTTGTAAAAAAAAATTGCAGTGTCAGTCTTTTTTAATATTGTGCAGCCCGAAATAAGAGTCAAATTCATCTAAATCTATATCAAGCTGCCATTCATTTCAATGACGACCACAGTTTCATCTGTTTCCTTGGATGTTGTGGGATTAAACATGTTCCTCCAGCACCCAGCGGTGCAGACCACGACAGACTGCTGAAATACTAAGAGGCTTTCAGGATATGTATGCACTGCAAACATTACCTCCAAAGGGCTTAAATGATGAACACATACTAAACAGCTTTTTATACAAACGTGTATGTGACGAACGCTTTGTGAAACAACAGGAAGATGATCAGAAAGTTAGATGTTTGTCCTTGGTCCTGTTATTTGTGTCATTCTCAGTCTTTTTTTCCCCTTTCTTGCTGCATTATTGTTTCATTATTGTGTTTATGGACGTTATGACTGGTGCAAAACTGACACTTTTTTACTTTAACTTTCAACTGAGGCCTTTTTCTGTTTAATACATAAAGTTGCAAGTGAAGAACAACAACATCTACTGATCTAAACGGCTTAAACCTTTAACTCCTTAGACTTTAACAATTGAAAATGTTAACGGTCAAAAATTAATAAAATGAGTAACAAGATGGACAATAACGGCCAAAAGTGTATAATAAACCAACAAAAATAATAAGTGATATGAACAAAATAAGACAAAAATGACACAAAAGTGAAGGAAAATTAAAAAAAAAATGCAATATAAAATGTAGAAATATAAATAAATAAGGAACAAAGATAACAAAAACTATTATGTTTACAAAATGATAACCTAACTTAGTTAAAATAAACTAAAATGAAATAAATATGTAATATTGTAATTTGGTTTGGGTAGTTTTAGTTTGGGCTTTTTCTTTTTTCTAAATTACTTGCTTTTCGACACTTGTTTATTTCAATTATATCAGATCCATGAACAAAACTAGTTAGTAAAATCACAGTAAAAAAAAACCCTTTTTTTCATGAATATTGAAGCTAATTAAAATCTACATTAGGGATCTGAAAGTAATTTTCTTCAGGGGCCACATTAGACTGGATTTGTTCTCCAGTGGCCAAATCATTAAAATAATAGAATAATAACCTACAAATAAACTACAAATGTTCTTGTTTTAGTGCAACCCCCCCCCCCCCCCAAATTATGAAAATACTTAGTTTGATAAAGTATCCAAATGCAAAATATGTGAATATATCTGAAAAAAGTGACATTTCATCAGGAAAATACAGGTAATTTTGTCTGAACTTATCATGTGTCCATGTGTTTTATGGCTCAGATCTACAAAGACATTAAACACTATGCAACAGAAGCAGAAAATGTTTAAAATTGTGCTTAATTTTTTTTTAGACATTTCAGATTGTTCATATTTCTCCAAATTATTTACATTTTATTGTTACATCATGGAAATATTTTCATAATGTAATGCTAGTTTTATATACAACATGTGACCCTCCAGCACATAATGAGTCAAATTCCAGAAATTAAGATTTTATATTTATCTGAAAGCTAATTACAAATGCTTGCGTGACACTAATTCAACCAATCAGAGGCTGTTTTACAAAATCGCCCTAGCAACAAGGGATTTTGTTTACTCAAGAAGGCTTTGTTCTGAGGTCTCCCATTGGTTCAAATATATAGGTATGTGGATTTATATTGAAGGGTTGTCTAGAGGGAATCCCGATCTTTCCAACGATACCAAAAATGACGGAAAAATACCTAAACACAAGAGTGAAGGGAAGCTGTGTTTTGAGACGATTTTTCTTCATTTTAGACTTAATTACTGTCAGAGTCAGTTGTTGTCCTGCCTCAATTGTTGTCTTTACTGCACCATTACTCCGCTGTTTTAACAATGAATTTTCCTCTGAGGGATCAATAAAGTATTGTCATTGTCAAAAGGCATGATTTGAAGAACTTACAGTAGGAATTTCACAAAAACTCAGCAGTGTTCAAGAGGCATTTTACTTAGATTTTATACAGAAACTTCAAATTCAATAATTTTGACCCATATAATTTTGATGCTACACCTAGAAATACTGCTGTGTGACTTCCGACTGGTTTTGTGCTGGAGGGTCACATATAGTCTTTTTTTTTTCTCCTTTTTTTTTTTAAAGCTTATTATGCTCTTCAGCCCAGGGACCGCGTTGGAACATTTGGCAGGTTGCATTTGGCCCCCGGGCTGCATGTTTGAGACCCCTGATGTACGTGATCAATAAATGAAATACAAGGAAATACATGATTTACACTGAAAAAAATGCTAAATGCGAAAGAATCACTCAAGAAAGGGTAAATACATATAGAAGAAACATTAATTTGGGAACTGACATGGAAAGAGCAGTGGGTCTGTATGGGTCTGTATGGGTCTGTATGGGTCTGTATGGGTCTGTATGGGTCTGTATGGGTCTGTATGGGTCTGTATGGGTCTGTATGGGTCTGGATGGGTCTGGATGGGTCTGTATGGGTCTGTATGGGTCTGTATGGGTTAAGGCCTAATGCAGAAATGTAGCAAGACTTGAAATAAAATATCCTGGGATATCTGTGGGAATCTCCTGACTGTTCGTTTTAAGTGAAGAAAGTCATGTTAAGTTAAATCCTAATTCCTAGGTACTTGCTGAACGCTGTGGCGGGTCGTTCCCTGTGCAGTTGATGTTAATGAGACAAGTGCTTCCCTCATCTCCAGGCGCGTCACGTGAGGGTTCGAGCTACGACGGGAGCCCACACCAGGACAAAGCACTTGGAGCAGGGACACACAGCGTGCCTTGTTCCCCTTTGCCTGGCTTCTCTTCAATTGGGTGTTTGCTTTCTGGGAGGACCCGGACCCCCCTGGATAAGAAAGCAGCACACAGGCTCCTCTCAATCAGACTCTACGTTTACATGATGGTCTTTTTAATTCCTAATTATATATATTCTGAATAAAATAGTTTGGATTTAAAGCTGTTTCCTTTGTGTTGACATGGAAAGGTTTCTATGGAAACAGGTGTATTCAGCTAGTCTAGTTAAGTGGGTACAGAGGGTTCTGATTGGACAGAGCGGTCGTTTGACGTCTGGATGTCTGACTGGAAGGCAATGATGGCGTCCACTTCCTGTTTTGCTTTTGTTTCAACTATCAACATGGAAGAGTAGATACTACATGTGACTTTTACGTGTATTTTTGTCACAGTTATAAAGAAGCAGCTCGACTGAATCGACATAATAATGAAGGCAGCGTGGAATATGTGCCACATCAACATGAAATATATGCGTCATCGTGACGAGAACAGGATATAATAAAATTTAAAAAAAAAAAATAAGAATTTTAAGTGTAAAAACATTTAAAAAATTTTTTAAAATAAATTAATCGTCGTCTCCCCCTTCATCTGAGTCTAGGTCGCGATGAAGTAAAATAAAAAAATTAAATGGAAAAAAAAAGTAAAATAAACAATAAATAAAAAAAACAATAATAATAATTAAGACCAGAAGCATGGCAAGGCAAATTTGTGTACAAGACAATTAAAGGTGCTTTATGGAAAATGTAAATAATTAAAACCGATTAAAAAGACTAGAAAAGCACTCGACTGCCCCCTGAACGAGGGACCTGGAAAAGGCGGTCAGTCTGACCTCAGATGGACTTTAGCGTCACCCACGTAGGGTTAAACCTGTCCTTCCATTGCAGCGAATCTGAAGTAGCATTAGCATTAGCATCTACGAGAGAAGACGGCGCCACAGTAGCTGCTGCACAAACTGGAAAAAAATGGCGGATCAAACTGGTTCATGTGGAAATAAAGCCTCGTTCTTTTCCTGCACATAACCGAGACTTATGCTACTGTGGTAAAGATAAACACATACATAGAGAACGAGAGGACAGGGGGAGTGTTCCTTCACACATTCTGAGCCAATCAGAGACGCCTCGTCACAGCGTCATGAACATGTATGAGGAAGTACCGGTAAACTC
This sequence comes from Siphamia tubifer, assembly GCA_020466265.1. NCBI lineage: Eukaryota > Metazoa > Chordata > Actinopteri > Kurtiformes > Apogonidae > Siphamia > Siphamia tubifer. The sequence goes on along the minus strand of CM035803.1, from coordinate 41,691,506 downwards.
TGTTGTTCGAACTCAAGTCATTTTTCTACCGTGAAAAAACAGCTGGACTTTTTTTTTATTTTTTTAAATAGAACCAACACATAATGTATTCAATAACACAGTAATATTAATGAAATAACCATGGTGAAAGCCTTAAGTACATTACAGTCTGATAAAGTCCACTATAGAAGCAGGTTTTCTAAAAAGCAAAAAAAAAAAAAAAGGCGATGACAAGGAATATAAAATGATTGATTTTGTGCATACTGTGCAAATTCCCCTAAATATTTGTATTTTTCATTTTGTGTCTCCATGGTAAAAACTGTTGAGTAAAATTATCCTAAATCCCATCCAGTTTTATTACGCATATTGTTCCTCTGTTCCAAAGCCATGAGGTGATGCAATGGAAAATTGTGAGCAGGTGCTCCATTTGAGGAAAAGCTTACTCACCCCAGCAACCCTGGCAAAGCATGATGGTCAACAGTGTTGAGTAGATCCTCCTTTGCTCTCTGTCTTTCTCTCTGCCTGTCTGCCTGTCCCAAGCATCTGGGCTGAATCTCACCAGTGTCCTTGCTAACACCCTCGGGTGAACCGGGCCATGTCAAACCCCAATCCATCAATCACTCAGCGCGAGCCAAGGGGAGAGCAACAGGGGTGAGGCGGTGAGGGGTGAGAGAGGTTGGAAAAGGCAGAGAGGAGGAGGGGCCATCTGGGGTGAAGTATAGCCACCAGTCGTCCCCTTCTCACCTTATTGTCCTCTGTCTTCCAACCACTCCGTCACTTTCTACAGCCAGAAGAAAGTCAAACTCGCAGACGTTGGAGTCAGAAATATAAACAAAAAAACTGAAAATGGAACAAAAAGGCAAAAATACGAAGGCTTCAATCCTGTTCCAAGTCTTAGTCCTAACCTTCCAATTTGTACGTTAACGTAACGAGTCTGTGCACCATTCATTCATTCATTTTTCAAAATAAAACGACTTGTTTGTTCATTATTTGTTTCCAAAACCAAAATGAAAAAAAAATACATAGTGTTTTTTTGTTTTCTTTTTTGTGTTTAAATGAATAATAGAAAAAAATGATAATGGCCATTTCCCATTTTATCCAATTTTAACCTGAAGCAAATTGAATAAACCGAAAATTGAATCTTAACAACCAAAAGAAACATGAAGATCATTATGGTCCCATCTGACACTTATTTTCTCCGTCGTCATATCTTCAGGTCTTACGGTGACCCTTTTAGTTTCCCCAAATAGGACGTAAGTTTCCATCTTTGTCTGTACGGGTCACAGTCATTTCCAGTTTATTAAATTTTTTTCAGGTCTTTGCTTCAGGTCAAAATAGGATGAAATGGAAATGGTCGTTATCAGTTTTTTGACCCAATACTTATGTTGGAAACGTGAAAACCAGCATTTAAGACTTGACTTTTCTTTTTCAATTACTCGCATGTGGTAAAATTTGATGTATTTTATTTCTAGCCTTTTTTATTTATTTATTTTTTATACTTTTACTTTTACTGTATTGTGTTTTATTATTCGTCATGCTGCTCAGTTGCATCCTGCACTTGTAATTGCCCTTAGGGGATGAATAAAGTTGTCTGAATCTGAATCTGAAGAAGCATTTTACTTATAGATGACTGTATGTGAGTATTTTCAGTCATTACACCAATGTTCATAATAGCCCAGAATAAATTCAAAGGTTATATATAAATACAGTGAAAAACAGACTTCTCATAGTGTTGACTAAAAGTAGGAAAACTGGGGATTTTGGGATTGATTCGATCCTGGTACTGATAGTTTTTACTTGGGATGTAATGATCATTGAAAAATTCGGTAATTTTGCCTTTAGTTAAATCATCATTACGTTAAAACATAAAACAAAGATTTCCGGCAAACAATTAACAACTATATAAAAATAAGAATTTCACATTTTGACCATCAACCATACTCCCCATAATCCAAATTTTCCATTTTTCATTGCTCTTTCCATTTATTTCATCTTATTTATTTATTTTTCTGCCTCAGCCACCTGTTTTTATCCATGTACTTTTGTTTTTAGACCTGTTTATATACTGTTTTTATTCTGTTAAGCACCTTGAGACTTTTTGAATAGCACTGATACATAAAATTTATTATTATTATCATCATTTAAGACTTGATTTTTCTTTACCAGTAAAACACACACGTGGTCAAATTTCATTAGTTTTATTGTTGTTGCATCTTTTTATAGCACCTTCGATGATGTAACAGCTCTCTAAGGGGTAGAGAAAGGGGTGAAAATGAGAACTGGGATTGGGCCGTAGGGTTCTAAGGAAGGAGGGACGTGAGGACAGAAAAAGGGGGACATTAAATAAGAAGACGTGAGAACAGACGCAAAAACACAAAGAGGTGAGATGAAGCCGTGTGTGAGTCCGTCAGCAGGTGCGTGTGCGTTGTCCTGTGCAGAATGAAGTGTCCCTGTCACAGCCCCCACTCCCCCCCTGGGCCCCTGTTGATTAATTGTCCGTCCAACTCCTGTGATAGCCACCACTTTAACCAAGACTCCTGAGACGCTAACCCATGTCCCATCCCTGCCCAAAGACACCTCTCCTCCATGTAACCGCCCGCCTCGCTAACCTTCTCCGGCTAAATTTAGGAGAATTTTCTCTCTTTTGCCCCACCTGGCTTTTTTTTTTTTTTTTTTTTTTGTCCTGTCTCACACCGGCTGCTACAAATAATCTTACATCAGCACCCTGTTCACCTTGCCATCGGGGGATAATGTCTCTCAGTGGGAGAGAGGTTTTGGAACAAAGGCGGGGGGTTGAAAGCAGCGTGATATGCAGCGAACACCCCCTGTGTGTTTATATGTGCACCAGTGACTGGCTGAGATAAAGCACCGGTGTCTCGGGTAAACAGTCTAGCACAGCAGGGCCAAATGGCAGGGCTGACTTTGGACCTGGGTGGCACTTACTCAGCTCCTCTTACATTTGATACCACCACCCCCCCCCAACAAACACAAACACACACACACACAAACACGCTGGTTTCGTTGCAGTCATCACTTGTAGGTAAAGTATCCATTGGGTAAAAGCCATATTTTGTTTAATAAATAAACACAAAACTAATATATTTTACATACACACAGTGGAAAGTGCTGATCACGTTGGTCCCACAGCCAATTTGAACACTGTAAGCAGTTGATTAGTAAAACTGAATTTAAAGGTATTTCTCTTTTTTTTTTTATGCACAATATCATCTGAATGACATTTATATTATTTTTCCATGAGAAAAATTAAATGGATGCTTCAGCATTTAGTGAATTTGATCACAGTACTGTATCATACCAGTTTAATGACATAATAAATGGTAACTTATTCTGTACGTCGGCTCTGCTGTGTCCTGTTCAAATGGACAGATCTTGATTAAATTGACAGGGTAGGTTGGTAATGGGGGGGGGGGGGGTTCTTTATCCTCCATTTAGTGCAATGTAAAATTTCAAAGTGATCCAGAATCCAGGATCTCTCATTTGTTCCTTGTGACACTCCCAACACATCCTTAAAATGTAATCCAAATTTGTTCATACGTTTTTGAGTTATCTTGAGTTATCTAACCCCCCCCCCTCCCCCCGGATCGCCACCAAAATCTAATCATTCCCAGATCTCCCCATTACCAACCTACCCTAAACATTTCACCAACATCATTCCATAGGTTTTTGAGTTATCTTTCTAACTATCAGACAGACAAACTGACAAAAATATAGCCTCCTTGGTCGACCTCTCTTCATTCGGAGGGGGGGGGGGGGTCTGCCTTGGCGGAGGTTTGTGCTCTCAGAGTGCTTTTCTAATTTATATTTAACCCTTGTGGGGACCTGAGTTTTGGTCGCCGTGGTGTCAGAGGTCCGCAGAGTGAGGCTGTGTAAACGCATCAATATCCCCATAGAGCTAAGAACACACACACACACCCACACCCACCCAACTACCCACCCACCCATCCACACACACACACACACACACACACACACACATACACACACACACACGTTCTAAAACACTGCCGTGGATAATAATCTTCATAGTGATGGTCCAGATTGAACAATTCTGCATAAAGTCAAATAAAACATCCACTTTTCCACACACTGAATAATAAGTGTCACATTCAGCATTATCCCTTTCTTCTGCTCCCTCAAGCTGTAGAACTATACCATCTATCCAGATCGCTATATAGCTAGCGCCCAAAAGCAGCCAAGGTCAATTGCCTTCCCAGCTCCTCTCATCCTGTGCTTTATGTACCTTCACATCCAGGGAAAGAGCGCTGCGCTATTTCTGCTCTGCTGCAAGGTGACTGCTGCTTTCACACCAGCGACAGTCACACAAGCCTGGGCTGAAACCACACCTGGACCTTTCATTTAAAAACGCAGCCTATTATTATTTTTGTAAAGCTTGTGTTAAAAAAAATCAAACAAACAAAAAAAACGTGTAAATGGAACAGGCTGAAAAGTAGAAGGTCTTGCTTCTTTTTAATCTGTAAACTATAAAGGTTAGCATATCTACCCTCAGTGCGTAGTATCTATGGTCACTGCACACACACCTACAGTATGTACTGTCACCGAAAATATTATTAGACCAAATGTCATCAAAAATAATGGTTATGCCACCAAGGACTAACTCTAGTGTGTATCATGTGACTAAAACAGACAAAAGAAAACATGGAATGAATCAAAGCACTGTTTTTGTCACTAGAATGACAGATACTGATGGAAGGAAGATCATTTTATTTTCAAGATTCCATCTATAATATATATATATATATATATATATATATATATATATATATATATATATATATATATATATATATATCTCCTTGTAAATTAAACTCTTATGAGATATTTTTGTTATCATTATATTTGTTCAAACAGTGGTACCAGGCATTAAAATGAACAAGAAACTGAAGAAAACAATAGATAGTCTATGTAACATATGAGTAGGTTACATGTTGCTGCATTCATATATATATATATATATATATACACATATACAAACACACACACACACACATATACACATGTGCAGATGTAACAAACTCAAAGAAACGGGATTAAACATTTACATGTTCAGTAGTGTAGTTGGATAACTCCAGAAATCTGATAATAATTGTATTTGTGTGAATATAAATGGGCTCAGTGATCCAGACAACAGCCCATTGATAATATTGTAATATGTGTGTGCATGAGCCATAACAACTCAAGATTATATCCATAAATCTATCAAATACTGTCCTTAAATGATTGTTTTTTTTTATTAAAAAATAAAGAAATCATGCATATAAATTAATTTTTGGAGTTACCATTATATTTATCCAAACAAATGGACGTTTATTGGTACGAGGCATCAACACGAACAAGAAATTGAAGAGAGAGAGAGAAAAAAAAAACAGCAGGTGGTCTAATATTTTTTTCCCTCGAATGTACATGCCAATGCAATCGCTCGTTTGCCTGATGTTAAAGGAGCAATAATGACTTTCATGCTGGTGCTGAAAGAGCCGTTGATCAATACTAACCAGTTAAATATCACCTCAGAAAGCACCGAGATTCCTGTACTGAGGTGCATACAAACTATTTGGGAGTAAAATCAATACACCAATATAAACTCCCAAAGCAGGTTCATTAACCCAGTAACCCAAGACATCATGTAGAGAAGCCAATGCGCTGACAAACAATTGATTACACAAACTTTCTGATGTGTGGATGTCGTGCTTTTTGTTTACCTCATATCTTCTATAACATGCTATTTTTCAATTTTTCAACTTTATTATCTTTTTTTTTTTTTTTTTTTTTACACAAATGATGGTGTGTTTGGTGCAGCCATTTGTCATCCTTGCATAGATAAAACTGTTTCCCAGTGAAGTCTGAGTATCTCTCTCTCTCTCTCTCTCGCTCGCCCGCTCCCTCTCTCTCTCTCTCGTTCCCAGATGTCTCCTTACAGCTGCCATGACTGACTGCAAACTCATTTATTACAGGTCACAAACGCCAAGTGCTTCATTTAAAAGGACACCACCCCCTCCTCCTCGAACACAAGTGAAAAATCGACCTGGAAGAACAGCAAACAGGGCGCACCGCTCCATTACCACTAAACATAGGCCAGCAGTGCCCAAGGTGGGAAGCACAGGGAGACAACAGACAGGAAATAATGTAGCAACGGCACCCATAATAACTGCACAACCAGCAACATTAACAGTAAGTCATCATATTCCTTTCAGATACAGGATATAACAAATGAACGATCCCAAAATCTAATGCACTGGATGCATTGTAGTACTTGTTCTTTGCCGCAGACGCATACAGCCATGACCAGCCATCCGTCTTTCCCCAATGAGATATCCGTCTGCGATGGTAGAGTTTGAATACGAACACAAAGATGGCGGGTAAACCAATCACAGAGAAGACGGATGTGATGTAATTACAGTTGTGCTCATAATGTTAATCCAGATAGTAAAACACACAAACACATACACAACTCATGTATCATTCGTTCATTCGTTTTTCTAAATAAACCAACAACAAGTCAATTTTTTTCTTCATTATTCATTTCCAAAACCAAAATGAAATAACTGATAACGATGTGGTTTTTCAGTTTTCCTTTTTGCGTTGAAATGAATAATGTTTTTTTTTTTCTTCCATAACGGTTGTTTTCTGTTTTATCCAATTTTGACCGGAAGCAAATGGAATAAACTGGAAATGACTGTGACCCACCATGACAAAGAATGAAACCTACATCCTATGTTGGGAAACTAAGAGGGTCATCCTAAGACCTGAAGATATGACGGAGAAATCTGGTAAAGTAAAGTACTTTATTTGTCATTAAACACCGGGTGGGCGGCTGTGGCTCAGTTGGTAGAGTGGGTCGCACAATGACCATGAGGTTGGCGGTTCGCGTCCATGTGTCGAAGTGTCCTTGGGCAAGACACTGAACCCTGACTCCCAGTAGGACCGACGGAACCTTAGAAACCTACTGGTGTATGACTGTGCACTTTGAGCTGTGCAAGTGCAGACCATTTACGCAGTACAACAAACTTTGTATTTAAGCATTTAACCCATCTGTGATCGCTGTAAGGAGCAGTGGGCAGCCATGGGCGGCACCCGGGGACCCATCTCCTGCTGTAGAGCCTACAGTCAGAATCACCTGAATCATTTTAAAAGGGCAAAGAGAACCCACAGGGAACCCATCCACACAGAATGGCCTGCACGGTCCGGGAATCGAACCCAGGCCTTGTAGCAGTGAGGTAAGAGCGCTAAATTGTTGTCATATCAAACCGTAATGATCTTCAAGTCCAGTGGCCATGTTTGGAAGATGCAAGAAAACCATAAATCTTAAAGCAGGGGTAGGAAACGCTGGTCCTCAAGGGCTCCTCCTTTTCCTCTTCCAGCACAAAGACCCAAAGGAAAAACAACAATTTTGCCACATAACTCATTTTTAGTTTAAACCTTTAACTCCTGAGACTTAATTGTATATTGCAATTGTATAGTGTAAAAAAAAAAGATAAAATAAGCAACAAAATGAAGAAAAACTGCCAAAGTGATCAGTAAAATGAACAAAAGTGAATATTAAAATAACAAAATAATACGCAACATGAACAAAGACACTAACAGAACACAATTGAATAAAAATAATACAAATAAATTGATGTAGAAAAAGTAAAGAAAAATAAGAAACAACAGAAACTAATATATTCACAAAATAAAAAAGAATAATACAAAAAAATGCCAAAAAACAACAAAAGTTAAAAAAAATGAAGTGTTGTAATTTGGTTCCAGTAATTTTAGTTTGTCCTTTTTTTCTTTGTCTAAATCAGTTGCTTTTCAACACCTGTACATCAATTCCATCAACAAAATTATCAGGAAAATAACACAAAAAAAAACAGAGGTTAAAGGGTTAATGGTTTTTGCACAGGCAAGAGATGGATATTCAGCTGTAACACAATTGTCATATCATACAAAACTGCAATGGAATAAAAAAAAAAGAAAAAAGAATGATCACAGATTTTACAAGAAGTGACGAAGAAGAGAAGAATCATGGTGTCGTGCTGTGAGTGTGGACACACCAGGAAGCTAAATCATTTTTTAATTTAGTTTGAAATAGAGGGGTAATATATAATAATAATGAATATATCTGTAAATCAACATGATATTAATGTGTATCTTCACATTTATGTCATCTCAAAATAATAAATAGATTTAATATAAACTGACAGTGGGTCTGTTAACATGAGTTTTTATTCCTGTTTAACTCACAATAAAGGTTAATTCCTCTTTTAAGATGGACGTGTAAACGCGTAATGCCAGTTGAAAATGACTATTCTGAATTAAACTTCATTACGAATAACATCACTGGTTTATTCCACTTGAAATTTGGAAGTTGAGAATTCCTCCGACTTGGAAACCATTCATTCTTTTTTTTTTTTTTTTTTTACATTTTTCCTTTCATTCTGCACATGCTCCTGGTCTTGTTGTGATGACGCACATATTCTGTAATGCCAGCATTAGTACGTTGATTCGATCGAGCTGCTGCTTCGTAATTATTACAAAAATAAATGCGAAAATCACATGTAGTATCTGGTCTAACATGATGATAGTTGAAACGAACACAAAACAGGAAGTGGACACAATTGTTTGTTTTCAAGTCTCAAGTCTTTCTGCACAAGTCCATGTCAAGTCGTTTTCACATTAGATGCTATGTGAGATAATACCACATTGCTGTATTGTTTTAAATTAAGTATGTAGTAATTAAGTATAGTGAAAGCATGTAGGCCTAACTGTACTATATACTCCGATATTTCCCACGACACCATCAAAATTGATCCGAACAATTCATGTGCAATGTGAAGAAACATCCCCAAAAGCTTTGTTAAAATTTGATCAAATTACAAATACAATGTGTAGGAGACGTCTTGTGTCACTGGTGAATTATTCACATCTTGATTTGCTTGGTCTGGTTGCCACAGTGATACACATGGTTTGGGTCACGTGGGCACTGGGGATGATTACCAGAGGTGATATAGAGAGCGGGTTGTACCTGCATAGGGGAGGAGAGAGAGGAGTGGAGGTAGCCGCAATTTTTGTTGACTGCATTTGTTCAGTTTGTTTGCTTATGTTATGTTTACTATCTTTTTAGGCGTTGTAATATGAAAGCTGCTCGTTATTAAATCATTGGACTCATTGTGCTTATGAACCGGGCAACAGCGCGTCACACAAATACACAGGACCTCATCCTCTCAAGCGACTTAATACAAGGCAAGTCGCTATACAATGTATTTGTAATTTGAACCCTGTGGCAGCATGTACACAGAGGGAAACTATTATTTCTACCTGTGATTTTCCTATAATGTCAGGCAACGCATTGGAAAAACTCAATTTAAATCATAAAATAAATCAATCCATGATAATGAACTCACGAGTCATATCGCACAAGTCCAAGTCAAGTCACAAGTCTTTGTTTGTGTGACTTAAGTGCGACTCAAGTCCAAGTCTCAGACTCGAGTCCCTATATCTGACGCAGGCATCAGTCACAGTGTTCTTTCTCGCTTGCAGTTCGTATAGAACTCTGCCGCTCGCCTGCTTTTACCCAGACCTGTAGGCATGAGCATATTCACAGTGTCCTAGCATCCCTACACTGCATTCCAGAACGCATTTTTAGCTTTTATCGTTTGCTTTTAAATGTTTAAATAGCCTTCGCCACCATATTTTTCAGAGCTACTTCAGCCTCACCATCCAACCCGATCCCTAAGACCAGCTGACCAGGTACTTCTGATGATCCCTAGGACGAGGTGGAAGCTTCGAGGTGACGGAGCGGTCGCAAACCATTGCTTCAAAACTCGGGAATGAGTTGCCACTGGGTGTAAGACAGGCGCATTCTCTCCCAATTTTTTAAAATCGCGGTTAAAACGCATTATTTCACTTTGGCTTTTAACTCTTAAACGTCTCTTGTTTGGTATCTGCAAACACAGAGCTGACATGAGTCTGTGTCTTTTGTTATTGTGTCTTTTTAACATATTGTCCTCATGTTTTGTGGACAACACTGTGGCGTCCCCTGTGGATCGTTTAAACGTGCTCTATGAATAAAGTTGATTGATTGATTGTGAATATTTCACATTGATTGGCCCAATTCTGGACTGTTTTCTTCAATATTGAAAACCCATAGAAAAGCTATAGTTGCACAGACTGATGTGAAAGTTCAAACTAAGCTTTTGTAACAGCTTTTTGTGTTCAATTTCATAGCACATGCCAAACCTGTTGCACATTTATTCAGGGACACAGCTCACAAAAATCAAGATTTTGCTTGTAGCGTGTGTTCCGCCGGCCATATCCGATATCACTCAAAGCCTGTCTGTAATTACATTGTAAATGCAGATTAGCTATGAATATTTTAATAGGGGATTACTAAAAGAGGAACGAGAGAGAGAGAGAGAGAAAGAGTTGAGAGAAAGCGTCCCTTTAACGTACACCCACATGGACAGGACTGCATGAAAAGCTCTTTTGAAGGTGGAGCTAGTCTTTCATGGCGAACTTGTCAGCCTATTATCATCCTTTCATACGTTCGCCACCATTATTAACCATGAACAGGAGTGGGAAAAAAATAACACACACACATACACACACACACAAAAAAGAAAAAAGTGAGAATAAAAAACATCACTCCAATATGTCAGGCTGTCGCTTCCGAGAGAGAAAAGGCAGAGCGGACCAATTCTTATCATTGGACTCTCACACAAAAATGTGGCAGTAATGAGTGTGTCTTAACAAAGATTAGCCATAATTTCCATTGTCATTTTAATGCTCCCACATTATGTGGAGGCTTACAAAGCCACAGATGAAGGCAGAGGGTGGGCGGAGGAAGAGGAACAAGCAGACACTGGTGCAGAAAGACACAGTCTCTGGAGCTCAGTTAGTCTGTCAGTCACCATCTATCCCTCCAACCATGCATGCACACACACACACACACACACACACACAGCACAATATATGCACATGTTTCTCAGACCCGCTGTCATCACATTCTGAAACCCTCAAAATGCGGTTGTCAAAGGGGTCGGTGTCTGACAGGCTCTTGCGGCCTTTCCTGCAACCCTTCAGGAACATGGTTAGGACAGGGCGCCGTATTGTAAGTGGGGGAGCAGGAACAACAAAGGGGATCAAAAGTGTCACTGACTGACAGACGTGATGCATTCACACTCCTGACGTCTGCATTGTTTAGTGAACACAGGAGTGCAGCTCTCAAGGCCAGATCGCAGTCATTTTCCTATATTTCAGAATGACGGCCCAGGGTGATGGCAGCGTCTGCGTGGGTGTGTGGGTGTGAGCGTGCGGGACTGGGTCTAGTGCGAGTGTGTGTGTGTGTGTGTGTGTGTGTGTGTGTGTGTGTGACACTGGTACCAATCTGCACTGACGGAAAACTTAACATGCATTCTCTGAAAAACAATACACTGCATTTAAATAACGATATGCTCCTGCCACCTCCAACATAGGCAACGATAAACATTCATATTACTGTAGAATTATATACTAGGATTATAACTTACCTATACTGTATATATATATCTATATATATATATATATATCTATATATATATATATATATATATCTATATATATATATATATATATATATATATATATATATCTATATATATATATATATATATCTATATATATATATATATATATATCTATATATATATATATATATATATATATATATATATATATATATATATCACTTACTTCTCTTCCCCACCCCCACTTGACTTATTATATTAGGTTAAGTTAATGTTAAGGTTCACCCCTGTTTTAAAATGAGGTTAAGTTATTATATTAAGTTCTAAGTCCCATTAGCTCATTGCATTCTCATTATTTTATGTTGTAAGTTCACATCTTTGTTATCATATAAATAGCAAATTACATTTCGCTTTATTTTTGTTACCATTATTATCATTAATTGGAGGTGGACTCGAACAAACCTTATGGCTTTTTTCCAGCTTCCAGCACATTTATTATGTATAGGTCATTTACATTCTATATGTGATGTAATATATATATATATATATATATATATATATATATGCACATTATTATAGTTTTATTATTTCTTACCTTGTATTTCTATTGGAATGGATTAATGTGCTTATTATTCCTGTTGTAACTAAATAATTTCCTGCAAAGGATCAATAAAGTATCTCCATCTGTCTGTTTATGATTAGTTTTGCTTAAGTAAAGATTTTATTTTATTTTTTTACTTAATTCAAGCAAAAACATGTGCCAATGGAACAAGTGAAAATGACATTGGTACACTTTCTTAAAATAATATGTTTAATATCTATTTGTCTAACAATACCTTCTTTATATCCGACTGGAAAAGTTAGACTTAAAATAAAGCATAGTCTCCTAAAGAGCAACGAGATATTTTGACTAGAAATGGGAAAAATACACTTGGTAATATTTGGAGTTTTGCCAGTGTACCAACTAGGAAATACTTAAAATAACTTATTAAAACATTTGTGCATAACTCCACCATCAGACAGGGTTTACACACTGGGACGTCATGTGCACTTTCCCCTCTGTCTGTAGACTTTGTTTGTACAATAAAACCCATGAATGTCAGTCGACATTCTGAAGATTAGATTCTTTTTTTTTTTTTTTACTCTAACTTCGTCTCAGTGGCCTTTACTGCACACTTTTTTTTTACCAAGTTAATTAAAACACAGATTGATTTCTGTGCTACTGAAACTCAGTCTTCAATCTGTCTGAACGAGCTGTGGTTTATTGTCAAAGAAATAAAGTGGGTTTGTTGTACTACTTTGTTAATGCAGGCCTTTGGTTTCTGTGTATTCATCATTCAGGTCCTGTTGCACAAACGCCATCAGCATTTCTATTTGCATGTTTCTCTCTAGCTTCCCTTTAAAACATAAAAACACACAAAAAAAAATTACAAAAAATCACACGGTGGACTGAAAACAAGAAAAGAAACCACCAAAAATAGATATAAAAAACAAACATTTGTTCATCCTCCAATGTGTATTAACCCATAAAACACCCACCAGTGCTACTTCTTTGGCAGTTCCCAAATGTCTATTTAAGATTCCCGAAGTGACTTATCATAATATTATCAATGAAAATCTGGTATTTTTCCATATTTATTTTACAGATCATGTACTATAATCAACATGCTGAGAATATACTTGACGTTTATCAGAGAAAACTTGAGAAAAAGTGACTTTGTCAGTAAAATATAGCATTATTTTACACAACTCTTAGTAATAGTGTTTATTTTATTCCAATGTAGAAGACATAAACGCAATATTTTTTATATAAGAAACAGACAAAACATATACAAAACACATCATTAACTGATCTTTAAACATATATTTCCATCCACTTTCTCCATTGGTTTTGCTGGTGAATCACTGTTGTAGAAAATGACGGTGTTGCCGTGGTAACTGCTGAGCCTCTGCACGCCTAAATGGGTCATATCTGATGACCGTGAAAACATGACAAAATGTTTTAACACCATTTATTTACATGGATTGATAGGATTAATGGATCAATATGTGTTAAATATTTTAAATCAGTAGATATATTTGATCATAAATGTATGTTTGGATCTTTATGGGTTAACTAACACTTCTAATTCTAAGTTGTTGGTAAGAACCAAATATATGTATTTTGTACTTTCTGTGAAATTCCAGTATTTCCGCCATATTTACTTTGCTGATCATGTAGATGTTCACTAAAGGCCATATTAAAGTTAAGCATTATTGTATCCAAAACAGAGGAGACTAAAGAAACACATGGATTTTTGAGCAAAATACGTTTTTAACTGAACAAAAAACAAGTGTGTTGAATTTTTTCTTCATATTTGACCATCCTTAAAGTGATTTATTATCATTTATAGTTAGTATTTTTTGGGGGGGGGGGTTCAGCAAAATTATGTATTTTTCTACATTTAATTTACTAATTAAGTAGATTTTCAAGATTATTAGATCAAAAAGAGAGAAACCTGAAGAAATATTGACTTTTTCAGCCAAATATATATTCTTAAATGAACAAAAAACAAGTGCATCAAACCACTGTCATTGATCCAAATTTACTGGTGAATCAATGTTATAGAAGATGATGGTGTTTCCATGGTAACTACAGAACCTCTGAACGTCCAAATACATCAAATCTGATGAGTATGAAAAATGAAAAACTGCATTTTACACCAATTATTTAAATGTATTAATCAGATTAGTGACTCCGAAATTATTAAACAATATAAAAATGGGTGGATGTGTGGGTCTTTATGGATGAAATTAACTGTTGTAAAGATTATTAGATTAAAAAAAAAAAAAAAAAGAGAGAGAAACCTGAAGAAATAGAGACTTTTTCAGGCCAAATCTATATATATTTAAACCAAAAAAACAAGTGCATCAACCCACTGTCATTGATCCAACTCATGGGTTTTACTGGTGAATCAATGTTATAGAAGATGATGGTGTTTCCATGGCAACTACAGAGCCTCTGAACATCCAAATACATAAAATCTGATGAGTATGAAAAATGGAAAAACTGCATTTTACACCAATTATTTACATGCATTAATCAGATTAGTGACTCTGAAGTTATCAAACATCATAAAAATGGGTCTTTACGGATTAAATTAACCGTTTTAAAGCTGCAGAATTTGCACGGTAATTATACATGGGGAAAAAAAACAAAACCCCAGATGAACAAATGAAGCATGCAGAGCTGTGGATGAAACCACAGTCTAGTTATGGCAGCCATTTAATAACAAAGCTGACAATGACGCGTGGGGAAAAAAAACACACGCACACATGTACGGGAGCGTTGGTATCTACAGGTGATAAATGAGGGTGCAGTGTTTCTAAAGGTCACATAGGATCTGATCCAATCAGTTCCACAGGCAACGCAGAGTCTGACCGCAGGAGCCCATCAACAAGTCAAAAGTGGAAAAAACAACATCACCAATAGTGTCTGTGGACAGAAATAAACACATTGGCCTTTTTCATGCTCACAATGAACATCTGGGCTAATCTAATACTATTTGGAGAAAGTGTAATAAATAAGTCTCCGTGCAGGTAATTAAAGGCCAACACAATACAATAAACACACCAGGGTTGAAAATAAACAGCCCATTATGGACAATAAGGTCACAGCTTAGTGATGGAGGAGTTTTCCTGCACATGTACCATCGCTCTCTTCAGCAATATTACAGTGATTTTTCATTAATGATTCTGGGAAAAGTGTTTGGTGATGCTGCACATGTGTTATTGATGCAAATGTTTTCAAATGTTTGGTTGAGAAGTGGGAGGATTTACTGTACGGTGGAAGTTCAGAGTCGAGATGATACAAAGACAAGGTGGTTTTGTTTGATTTGTTCGGTTTTTATTATTTAAAGTAAAATATTGAATCAACTTTAAAAAATTCTTCTTCAGTAGGTCACGCATAAAAACATCTAGTTGAGTGAATCAAGCTAAATTAAATTAAATTAAAATAATTTACCCGATGCAATTCAATATGGTTCACTCAATTAGATTTTTTTTAATACGAGACCATAAAAAGTCAAAATTATCATCTTTATCTGATCACGTTTACATTTTATCTGATAATTTTGACTTTTTATCTTATAATTTTTTATTTTTTCATCTCATAAATTTTTACACACAAAAAAAAATCTAGTTGAGTGAATCAACTTCGATTAAATTAAAATAACCAGTGCTCTGCAAATCAATTTGGTTCACTCAACTACATTTTTTATGTGTGACCATAAAAAGTAAAAATTATGAAATAACAAGTCCAAATTATCTTTTTTTATCTCATCATCTTGACTTTTTATGGTCACACATAAAAAAAAAAAAATCTAGTTGAGTGAACCAAAATTAATTAAAATAAAATAAGTCTAAATTAAATTTGGTTCACTCTACTAGATGTTTTATGTGTGACCATAATTTTATTTTAATTAATTTATGTATATATATGATTTACACATTATTTCAATCTTTTATTATTTATTTTACTAAACTATTGTTTTTATGTTGTACAGACTGAAAGGAAATGCCTACATATCATTGTACATTGTTGTATGGTGACAATAAAGTCTATCTATAAGTCATTTTTAATACCAATTAAGGACTTATTTTTAGAACTATTAATTCAATGCCTTTTAAGGCTTTTCAAGGATCCCTGCATACATGGATATGGTTTATATATGATTTAAATATAGTATATAATGTAAAGTGTCTCAGTGCCTGTTGATAATAACATAACATTATGTGTGTAGAGCCATAACTATTCAATATTCTATCAATAAAACTGTGTCTTTCAGGACTGACCAACTTATCTGACATAAAATATTTACAAAAGCAAGACCTGAAGCTGGTGGTATTCAAGCTAGTTAGTTTATGTTATGGTGTAATAGTGTGTCATTATGCTTTAGCTGCTGCTCAGTTCACTCATGTAGAGACAGAGAAAAAGGGAAACAAAAAAAAATAAAAAATAAAATAAAGATTCCCATTCCTTTTTCCAACAAATGGAAGTGGATCACCACCTAATCAAAGAGTGCCATTCATCTAATAAAAAGCCTGGTGGCGGTGGAGGGTCAGGACTCCTTTAACAGGCGACAGCAGGCGAAGATATGAGTGTAAGAGGCCTTTTGTGGACGAGCAGCGTCTGTGTGGGCTGAATGTGACACCATTCTTTTCCTATACTTGAGGCACACACACAAAAAAAAAGAAATGCAGACAATGGAGAATAGTGTCCAGGAAACGGTCAGTCTACAGCGGGGTGACGGTGCAAAGAGAAAAAGATAAAGGAAAAGAAACAAGACGTGTGTGTGTGTGTGTTTTAGGTCCGTTTGTCCTCATCTGGACCCTCGTAAACATTTGGATGGACCATGAACTTCAGCCGCACGACACATGAGGAGGTTACAGTTACACAGAACACAACAAATACACTGTAAAAAAAAAAAAAGTAGAGCATCTGTATCACACTATGTGTTCGCTGTAGTCACATGACAGGTTCTGTTCATGTAGGAGATGATTGAGATCAATATTTTCTAATGTCAATAGAACCTGACGCACACTGAGCACAACCATCCTGAAGCACTTTGGACTGAGTCACTGGTGACAAGACTGATGAATGAGCGACCAACAAGAGAAAATCACCCAGAACCAACAAGAGAAAAATCACCCAAAAACCAACAAGAGAAAAATCACCCAAAAACCAACAAGAGAAAATCACCCAAATCCCAACAAGAGAAAAATCACAGAAACCCAACAAGAGAAAAATCACAGAAAACCAACACGAGAAAATCCACCCAAAACCCAACAAGAGAAAAATCATAGAAACCCAACAAGAGAAAAATCATAGAAACCCAACAAGAGAAAAATCACCCAAAACCAACAAGAGAAAATCACCCAAAACCCAACAAGAGAAAAATCACAGAAACCCAACAAGAGAAAATCACCCAAAACCCAACAAGAGAAAAGTACGCAAAACCAACAAGAGAAAAGTACCCAAAACCAACAAGAGAAAATCACCGAAAAACCAACAAGAGAAAAATCACAGAAAACCCAACAAGAGAAAAATCACCCAAAATCCAACATGAGAAAAATCACCCAAAATCCAACATGAGAAAAATCACTCAAAAGCTACTTGTGTGAAAAATACTCTCGTCAAAGTAGAAGTACTGATTCAACTCCTTTAATGAAGTAAAAGTAAAAAAGTAAAAATTTTCAATTGTACTAAAGTACAAAAGTAAAACTGCATATTTGTTTTGCTATGGATGAAATACGTATTTAAGCAGCACATTTTAAAAAAAATCTCAGTCAAAATTTAAAAAAAAAAAAAGAATTTTGAGATAAAAATGCAAAATTATGAAGAAAAAAACCCCCAGAATTCTGAGATAAAAGTCAAAATTATTTGAAAAAAACCCTCATAATTATGATATAAGAAATGGATAACCATGAGATAAAACATCAAAATTACGATATAGTAAGTCGCAATTTCTGATTCGCGACTTATTTTTCATACCATCACATTTAATGGGAGTACAACTCAGTACCTACGTTTGTCGCACTGGCAGTACATTTTTGCAGAATAATTATGTCCTCACTTTTTGATAAAAGGTACAATATGTTGATCTGTGGGGGTACAAAATTGTACCTCCATGTATAAAACACATTTTTCCACAGATAAAAAAGGGTACCAAAACGTTCCTTTGTATCTTATTGTACTTTAGAAGGTACCGTACATACATATTCTGCTAGTGCGACAACTTTAGTTCTCATCTGTGTGTGTAGTTTGAAAAAGTAATGAGTCAAATATGAGATAAATGTAAGATAAGAAAAGCATAATTACGAGATAAAAAGTCACAATCTTTCTTCTTTTAGCCATTTAGTTTTCGTACTGTCACATCGGTTAAGTTTGAAAAAGTAATTACCACAGATATTCATATAAAAATAAAAAAAAAATTAATTAAATAATCAAGTAAAGTACAAATACTTAAAAAAAATCTACTTAAGTACAGTAAAGGAAGTACTTCTACATCTGGTTATAAGTAAAGTCCCAGTGCTTTTATTCTGAAATCCTTACACTTGTTAGACCAGTGTTACAGTAGAATTACAATAGCTCCTCCTCCTCCTCCTCCTCCTCCTCCTCCTCCTCCTCCTCCTCCTCCTCCTCAACAGTTGCACAGATGAGGTGACTGTTCTCCAGCGCACAGGAATATATGCATTTTCATAAGGCAGATAGTTTTTAAATCAGGGCATATGGTTCAAACTCAGCAGCTGGATACATTTGTTTGTTTTTTTTCTCCATCTCTATCTGCAGTGACTCCATGACGCACCCTTCAGCCTCTGCTGTCATGTGGAACCGCTTTCATTTAAATGCTCATTTAAATATAGTTGTTGTGTTGTTTTTTTTTTGTTCTCCAAAGTGCTCCTACGTTCTGGAGCGGAGCATAAATTGTCCAGAAAAATGTTGAAATGCTCACAGTTTTGTTTTAGTTTTTTTTCTAAGGTCTGGGGCACGTGAATGGATGAAATGCGCGCGCACAGGTGCAACACACAAACACACAAACACACGGTGAAGTGTTCCATCACTTCACCTTTTCTTTTCGAAGACAAATCAATCCGTGTTCATTCACATTGTTGTTTGAATAAGCTTTTTTTCCCCCACATTTAAAAGGTTTAGAGTTTTATCAGTTTGTGCGTAAAATCATATTGAACTTTAATGGTTCAAACTCAGGTGCTTTATATATATATTTTCCTTTTAACATAGATCCTATATCTGAATATATACTCCAAACCACTATGTTATATGAACCAAACGACACCGATATTCATCTCAAATATTTTTTTTTAATTCTCTGTCAACAGCTGTTTTCTTAAATCGCTGTCATTTCCTTTGACATCGAAGAAAAAGATTTATTTCCCATAATCCTCGGAGCAAATGAATCAACCAAAAACTAATTATTTCACACAAGAACATTGCTCTTTTTTTTTGGAGGGGGCAAAAGATAATTGAACGCTGTGTCGTCCTCCTCCTCAATCTCACCCTTTAAATCAAATCACTCTTTAAGGCTTTCCACACATCAACACATCCACGGACGGACGCGCGCACGAGGAACGGTCTCTTCCCATCAGATTTCACCTACATTCCAAATATTTCTCAATGCGTTTCCTCAACCTCAGTTAGAAACGTAAACATAAAGAGATTGCAGCTTGATCCATTCGAAAATGTATGAAGATAAATGAAGAAAACAGTTGACGCTCACATTATTGTTCATGATTTGAGCAAAAAAAAAACAAAAAAAAAACATACATTTTGGGGGTGTTTTTTTTTTTGTTGTTGGAAGGGCTACACACACCGAGTATCGTTGCTACTATTATTAAACATTTGCTCTTAATTTTGATTATACAAATATGTGGCACAGTAAAGTCACGACAGATGCGCGCGCGTGTGTGTGTGTGTGGAGAATATGCGTCCAAATTCCAAACAGTGTGAATATGACCACGATGGTAGATGACAATGAGTTCAGTGAAAATGTATCTGCAAGACACTCTTCTTCCTTCCTCCTTGTGCCCCCCACCCCCCTCCAATCTCTCTCTCTCTCTCTCTCTCTCTCTCTCTCTCTCTCTCTCTCTCTCTCGTGCACTCTCACGCGCACAGACGCTCAGAGTGAAGCGCACCGGCTGCACACACCTGAGCGTAAAGAGCGCCACTGCCTCGTGCAGACGGTACTGCCGCTTCCCTCTGTCTGTACTCCACTACTCCACCGCTGACTGTCAAACTAAGGTCCATGTGATCCCTGAGAGAGAGAGGGGGGGGGGTATTCACTAGAAATGAGGAATAATGTAATTTCACGCTAATCCGCTTTGCTTTCGTCCCGATTACAGCACGCATATGGATGACGGTTCACCACGGTTATCGCGCGTTGGCACAGGTGAGAGCGGAACAAAGATCAGTGTGTATGAAAAACACAGCAGCTCCTCGCGGCTTCCTCGAGGAGCTCAGATAGGACTAACAAGTTAAAAGTACGAATGAATGAAATCGGCGTCCTTGAAATGAGCACGTAGACCTCAGAAATACACCCACGCGCACAAAGCCATACTTTTAATGAATTCTAAAATTATTACCGGGGGGGGTGAAGGGTTGTTACAGTCTGTCATCACCTTCCTTTTTTTTTTTTTTCTTTTTTTTTTCCCTCCTCATTGTTATTTGTCTGAAGGGGATAAGAAGGAGTCAAGAGGGAACTTTTTTCTGAGGAAGAAAAAAAAAAGACTCGTGCCGTGGACAGCCTGTCTATCCACAGGAGGGACGCGAGAGCACAGTAGCCTGTTGTAAAGCGAGTCTGTCACCCCTCTGTTTGTCCACGCTGTGTGTAAAGGACACGTGTGATGGACATTAAATACTATCATGTCTATCCAAATTCAACAGTGCCGCTCTGTGCACGAAAAAGACAGAGCAAGACCTTTGCGTGGATTCTTCCAGTTTGTCACAAAAACACCAACCACGCCTGTGTATGTATACACACACACACACACACACATATATATATATTTTAGTCCCAATCCCATTCAGGTACAGTAGATATGACAACAGCTGTGTTATTTCACATGTAAGTCGTGCGTAAAAATAAAGATTAATGACAATCAAGTAGCGTCCGATGGAAAAGACAAAAAAAAAGCTCGTGCCATTGCGCTCAGTGCGCACCCGGTCAGCTCCACGGACCCACAGAGCTGCGCACCGGTGCTGTGTGTGTGTGTGTGTGTGTGTGTGTGTGTATGTGGTGAGGGTGTGTGGAAGTGGAGGGGTGAGAGAGAACACACACGGTTGCCTTTTTCCACTCACCTGATTGCGCAGAGCTGGACCCAAACAAGACGCAAGTGAGGAGAAAGCCGAAGCAACACAGGGTGGCTGTTGGTTTCATGGTTGCGCGTGGAAAGTATCTCCTTTAAATTCACATGTCCAGCAGCGTATCCTTTTTGTTGAAGAAGCCAGAAAAAAAGATGAAGCCTTTGCGTATGGAGCCTCTTCAGCCTGTGACTTTATGGACTTTAGTCGCTGTTGGCTTAAGTTTGCAATTTGTGCCACAGCCCTCCTTCCTCCTCCTCCTTCCTCCTCCTCCTCGGCCCCTCGGTGCGTTCAGGGTTTAACTTTTCCCCGATGGAAGAACAGAAACAGTCCACTCTAATGCGTTCCGACGCGCGCGCTGTAAAGCTGCTCTTAACAGTATAAAGCAGTACTCATGCCATTACTCCCCGACTTGGATACAGTATATGCAGCTGGAGAGTCGTAGACTTCAGACACACCCCCCGAACCCCTCAACTCCTCCTACGACCACTGTGATTGGCACAGGTACCCGACCATCAACCCGAACCCCCCTCCGGACACACCTCCGTCTGCGCTGCCATTGGTTGGATGAAGATGCTGAAGCCCCTGAATTAGTGCGTTGGCTCCGCTGCACCTGTCACACTGAACACAGTCCTAGAGAAATGTGGTCAGAAAAGAGAGGAAAAGACCAAGAAAAAGGAGAAATACATGGAGGAATGGAGTTAAAATGGTTAAAAAAAGAGAGGAAAAGACTAAGAAAAAGGAGAAATACATGGAGGAATGGAGTTAAAATGGTTAAAAAAGAGAGGAAAAGACCAAGAAAAGGAGAAATACATGGAGGAATGGAGTTAAAATGGTTCAAAAGGAAAGAAAAAGACCATGAAAATGAGAAATACATGGGAAAATGTAGTCAAAGTTGTTAAAAAGGAGAGAAAAAGACCAAGAAAATTTACAATACTTGGAAGAATGGAGTTAAAATGGTTAAGAAAAGAGAGGAAAAGACCAAGAAAAAGGAGAAATACATGGAGGAATGGAGTTAAAAAGGAGAAAAAAAACCTAAGAAAATGGGAAAATACATGAAAGAATGTAATCAAAATGGTTGAAAAGGAAAGAAAAAGACCATGAAAATGAGAAATACATGGAAGAATGTGGTAAAAATGGTCAAAAAGGAAAGAAAAATACGAAGAAAAAGGAGAAATACATGGAGAAATGTAGTTAGAAAGGAAAAAAATAATTGTGAAAAAGGAGAGGAAAAGAGAAATACATGGAAAAATGTAGTAAAAAAAATACAGTTTTTTCAAAAATGAGAGAGAAAAACAGCACAAAAGGGAGAAATGAAGTTAAAATGGTTAAAAAAAGGTGAGAAAAACACTGAGAAAAAGGAGAAATACATGGAGGAATAGAGTTAAAAAATGGACAAATAGAGAAATGTTATCTAAAAGGAGAGAAAACAGAACTTACTTTTCACTTTTGTACTTTATTAAAATTAAATTTTTTAAATTATTTTTACTTTTACTTAAAGGAGTTGAATCAGTACTTCTACTTTTACCAGAGTATTTTTTCACACCAGTACTTCTACTTAAGTACAGAATGTGCGTACTTTGACCACCTGTGTTTTTACTTTTACTCTCTATATTTTTACATAAATATCTGTATTTTAAACTCACTCTCAGAATAGACTCGTTACTTTTCCAAAAATAATCAGATGTTTGACTCCAGAGGAAAATCAGTGGATTTTCAATCTAATAATTATGACTTTATCTCATACTTTATTTATTTATTTTATCTCATTTTGAATTTTACCTCATAATCTCAACTCTTTTTCTCATAATTATAAATGTCTTATCACATGTTTATAGCTTTACCTTATCATTTAATGTTTTTATCTCACAATTTTGACTTTTTTTTAATGTCATTTTGACTTTTTATGTCATCATTTTGACTTTACCTCATAATGTTGACTCTTTTTTTCATAATGCTGCATTTCTTAGCTCATACTTATATCTTTACCTCATAATTTAATGTTATTATCTTACAATTTTGACTTTTAATCCCATGTCTTTTTTTTTGGTCATAATAATACTTTTTATCTCAATTGTTTACTGCCCATTCCCAGTGACCTGATCAAACACATTATTCACACAGTCCCTCACTTTTAAAGGCTTTATTTTTGGATATTTTTGAAACTTTTCAGATTTTTCCTGGTTACATAAGTATTATTTCATCCAAAGTGATTACTTTTTTTTGGGTAGAAAAATAAAACCCCTTTGAGACAGAACAGGTGACTGACAGTATTTTGATCACGATTAATCAAAACCCATTCAAAGCAGACATGTGATTAATCTGATGAATGATTTTAAATCAGATCTTAAAACAATCCAAAATACAAAAGGATAATATTGTAATAAATGGTAATAAATTACAAATACACAGATATACAAAAGTAGCTGTATAGGTCTTTATGTGTTAAATAAATATTTTGCTTCACTTATCAGAGCGTATTACTCTCAATATTCAGTGTAATCATCCTCTACCTCAGTGTCTGTATGTAAATGACAAATAAAAGTGGAATATGACGTCCAGATAGGGATTTTATTACATTCACTGCACTATTTGTAACCGTCTGAAAGCTCTGACTTTGCAGCGAGTGGGAAAATAACTTGAATAATGTGATTAGAAAACAATGTGACAAAAGGTTATAACATTGTGTGCATGCTGCTGCCTAACTTTGGCACCGAAGGAGAAGGGTACGAGGACCCCTGGAGCTCCAATATGTCCACACATCTGGACACAAGCTCCTGCACTTTGGCTAAACTCTCATCAACTCTGTCTTCTACAACATGCAGAAATAACAGGAACATTTAGAAAAGGACATAAAGTCTGCATCATGTTCATCACTTTAATTGAATGTAATGTCATGAATGTGGAACTATACTGTGCTACACTGTCCTACGAAGTAAAAAGACAGTAACTGCATTTTTTTGGAGAAAATTAGTTCTTGTGGGTTTTTTTTTTTTGCGAAATTCAAATTATTCTTTGTCATGTAATAAAATATGTCATCTCAAATGTCTGTCGTTTTGGAGATAATTAGTGAGTGTTTGTACAATAACTGCAAAAAGTACTAGTGAAGGAAAGTAAAAAGACAGTAAAGACCATTACTGTGTTCTTACCAATGTCCATTTAGGACCCTGCCCCAATAGTTTACAGTCAATCACTGTATTAGACTGAAACACATGATGGAATTACCGTATTTTCTACACTATAAGGTGCACTGTTAATTCATGGTTTTTAAAAAGGTTTTTCATATATAAGGGGCATTAAGTGAAGTCAAAATTATGAGATGAAAAGTTAAAATCATGAGGTAAAATGTCAAAATCATGAGATAAAAAGATCAAAATTATGAGATTAAAAAGTAAAAATGATGAGATAAAAAGTCAAAATCATGAGATAAGCCAAAATTATGAGATAAAAATTCAAAATTATGAGACAAAAAAAGCCAAAATCATGAGATAAAAAGTTAAAATTATGAGATAAAAAGTCAAAATGATGAGATAAAAAGTTAAAATTATGAGATAAAAAGTTAAAATGATGAGATAAAAAGTCAAAATCATGAGTTGAAAAAAATTATGAGATAAAAAGCCAAAATTATGAGATAAAAAGTTAAAATCATGAGATAAAAAGTCAAAATTACGAGAAAAAAAGTTAAAATGATGAGATAAAAAGTGAAAATCATGAGATAAGCCAAAATTATGAGATAAAAATTCAAAATTATGAGACAAAAAAAGCCAAAATCATGAGATAAAAAGTTAAAATTATGAGATAAAAAGTCAAAATGATGAGATAAAAAGTTAAAATTATGAGATAAAAAAAATTATGAGATAAAAAGTCAAAATCATGAGATAAAAAGTTAAAATGATGAGATAAAAAGTCAAAATCATGAGTTAAAAAAAAATTATGAGATAAAAAGCCAAAATTAGGAGATAAAAAGTTAAAATCATGAGATAAAAAGTCAAAATCATGAGAAAAAAAGTTAAAATTATGAGATAAAAAGTCAAAATCATGAGAAAAAAAGTTAAAATTATGAGATAAAGTCAAAATTCCCAGTCACTAAACACTGCCAGTATTAATCCATATACTGTGGTTTTAATAGGACTAGTTAATAATCAGTGACAATAACTGCCTCATGTCCAATAATCTACCTACAACTACTGGAGCTGAACAACAACAGAACTTTGGTGTCTGTGCAGTTACTGCCTTTTTACTTTGTAGGACAGTGTAGGCACACTGTAAAAAATACTGCAGAATTAACACATTTCTAGCGTTAGTTTTTTACAGTATTATTATGGTAACCAAACTTGCCAGTTTTTTTTCCCACCAAAACAAGATGTTTTACAGTGTAGTAAATCTAAATGCATTCATCTTAAATTTACAGAATGAACTATACTGATGTAAAACAAAGGACAAATAGTGTAGAATAAATTTTTTTTTTTTTTACAATATTGTTTTGGTAACCACAGCTGCCAGCCCCCCCCCCCCCCCCCCCCCAAAATACCCATAGGAATTAGTTTTATAGTGTACTGCATCTAAGCGCATTTATCAACAAATTGACACCACTTTAAACCAATGCACACTGTAAAAAATGTCTGCAGAATTAACACAAAAAGTGAAAATACAATGTTGTCACTCCATAAAAAGGTTTATTTATTATTATTTTTTTACAGTATTATTCTAATAACCACAGCTGCTATTTTTCCCATAAAAACACAAATTTATTTTATATTTTTACAGTGAAGTGCATTTATCTAAAACATTTACAGATTGAAGGACACCGTTTTAAACCAATATGTTCTTATGTTATTACATTTAGAGCATTGGCTTCATAAAATGATCCATAAACTACAACTTTCTCTAATTCTAGAGTCTTTTTATGGGACAGTGCTGTGATATTTCTATTTTTCTGAAAACAGTTGTTAAGTCTATTATGGCTGGAGGAGAAAATTTACCTTCTTTTTTTAATTTTCCATTACATCAAAGCATGTGCCTGAGCGAATAATCCACTCCAGTTCATAAATATAACTGCTTTTGCTATAGGCGGGTCACTCCTCCCTGGAGATCATTCAAAGCTTTTGTTTGTTTCTAATAGGGAGGCATGAAAGTCGCCCACACACACACCCACCGCCTGGTCCAACGCTTCTCTGATCCTGGAACATCCAGTTGAACTTTCCCGGAGCCGAGTGCATCTTTAACCCTCCTGTTATGTTACAGGTCAAACGGACACGTTTTTAAAGTTTGAACATCGAAGAAAAAATGTTGAAAGTTCAGCGTGAAACTTCCTTCTTCTGCCTCGTTGTAATAAACGTCCAAAATGTAATAACTTAATAACTGGTAATTAGACATGTTAGACATGAGGACAATTTGAAATTACGGAAATATTTTGGAAATAGAAACGTTTTTGTTTGTTTGTTTAGCCTTTTGGGGCAATTTCATATTTGTTTAAAATTAATGTTAGTGGATAAATTATCTGGTCACAGCAGCTCTGTAAACAACACTTACGTTATTTAACCTCTTAAGGGGTTTTCCGGCAAATTCCGTCTTAAATGCATGCCCAAATTAAAGTCAAATACAATTAACAAACAAACTACGCTTTAGAATTGTTATTAATATCATTCTACAAGATTTCACTGCTGTCACCTTCGTAGCTTCAGATTGGCCGTCACCCCGATAGCATTAGCATGAATGAATCGGCTAATTCTTTCGTCAGTAAAAGTCCCTGGAGAACTCTTTAAAGGCACTAACATGTCAAACAAAGCAGCTGCTTCACATTATAAGGGTCTGTACATGTGGTCCCTACAATGTCAGGTCAAAATATTAAGTGTAAATATACTCATCACTTAACAACAACAACAAATTATAAATGTATGTAGTGCTTTTGACACAGTTCTTGCACTTGACACTTTACAGAACAGAGAATAGATTTATCTGAAAAAAAAAATTAACAAAAAACCCCAACTTAAATATTCAAAAATTAACAGATAATAAAATGAAACCTTCACTGTGTCGACTGTAGGAATCACCCTGAACACCACTCCAAGATGGCGGCCGGAGATCTCGCGTCCAATGGTTGTTATGGTTACAGCGACTGCCATTTTCACTCCGATAGAAGTGATCATGTGACCATGTATGTCACTTCCTGTGACATACAATTGCGGAAAAAGTGTTTCCATTGTGCTTTTGCGATATATTAGAATATCGAAACGTCTGAAAAACCAAATGTTTTTATTGACATTTGAGTGTTTTTTTTCCCCCGCAAAATTCAGGTGTTTCCATTACTAGTTTTTATAGCGACAATTACATTTTGCAAATTTCCAAGGGTAATGGAAACGCAGCGAGTGACATTTGAGCGTCGGATGCGACACTTTTCACTTTGAACAAAGTCAAAAGGCGCTGTTGTTTTGAGTTTGAGCACAGAATGAATAGTGCACTGAACTGTGAGGGGCGTCTGTTGAACCTCCGTTGCAGTATTGACCCTCCACCAGTGGGGGGCGGCCCGTCTCCTAACCTCATAGGTCAGAGTACCAGCTGAGCGCCACAGAGGGGGGGCGGGCCATCCAAGCTGCCACCAACTAGTTTCCTGAGTCTCTGTGTGACATTGGCTTCCTATCACACACACACACACACACACACACACACACACACACACACACACACACACACACACACACACACACACACACACACACTTTATTAAATATTCCTCAGCAGAAATTAGCTTTTAATATCACTGACACCACAAATTTATTAAGAAATATGGAAAAATGAGATCTGGCAGCATGTTATGAGGGAAAGCTTCACTCTAAATATGCCCCAAATGGCTGCCGTTTATCATTTTTAATACCAAAAAAAAAAAAAAAAAATGCAATTTAGCAACGTTGTGTATTTTCATTATGCATTACGCTTTAAGAGGCACCTTCTGACAGTATCACACTAATGCTGTCAATTAGGTAATTTATTCCAGGGGATTATGAGAGGGAACAAGAAGAGGTTTCATGTGTTCTCCTAGGCGTTCCCCGGTGCCTGCTGTACAGCTAATCTAATACATAACCCCCTGATTTGTTTAATGGATGAGACTTTGCTGCTGCAAGAGGCACGCCAATAAAAGCTGGGGCCCTCCAGAGGCTATTGTGCCTCATAATGATGCCAGACACACAATGTGAGAGTTATGAAGCAATTTTTTATCATGCGGCACATTGTTTTGCTCTGTTGGTGCCGTTGCAAGTAAAGGCAATCTCTCCCGGCAGCCACAGCACTTCTCTCCCTCACACTTAGATAAACCTTCACTATGATAAACTGTCCCGGCCATATGTTGCAGAGATGAAGCGAGTTTAGGTTTTAAATATGTGTTGTGTACTGATGATATTCCTTGTCAGCTCAATAAAGCATTTCCTCAAAAGTTCATTAAACATTTTCTTAATTCACGCTGAAAGTTTTATTTGTCCGTATGAGAGATGGGATCGTAATTTAAGCTGCGTTCGGAAACCGTCGCGGGCCTTAACACGGCACTTCATAAGTCACAGCAAAGAATATTCATTGACTGAAGGGAAAGGGTGGGTGGGTGGGAGGTCGTAATGCATGGTTATGATGAAAAAGATGCGTACACTGTAAAAAAAAAATAAATAGTAAAATGAAGTGAAATGTTAACCCTTTAGGTGCCAGAGTTTTTTTCTGCTTCTAGAAAATATAGAATTTTCATATCAAGATTCCAAAAGGTTCTAACTGGAACATAGATTAAACTTTATTGTCATTGATAATGTACAAATGCAAAGCAATGACATGTAGTTAGCATGAGGTTCGATTCCTGCTCTGTCCTAGTCAGTCTGTTGTGTCCTTGGGCAAGACACTTCACCCTTCTTACCTCCAGTGTCACTCATGAATGAGTATGAATGTTCGGTGGTGGTCAGAGGCAGCCACCCTTCTGTCAGTCTACCCCAGGGCAACTGTGACTACATATATGTAGTTTACCACCACCAGAGGGAGCATGTGAGAGTGAATGAATAATGGAACACTAATGTGAAGCACTTTGGGTGCCTTGAAAAGCACGATATAAATCTAATACATTATTATTATTATTATTATAAAAGTATGTGAATGTCTGTATATACAGTCACTACTATACACCCACTCACCTCCGTCAAATAAACTCTCTGGACACTTTCAAATCTCAAATCAAAACATACCTCTTCAGAGCTGCCTATCCATTGTAATTTTTAACTGTATTTTTCAGTGTAATTGTAATTTAACTGTATTCATTGTAATTTTAACTGTATTTTTAATCTGTTTTTTATGTAAGGTGTCCTTGGGAGTCTTGAAAGGCGCCATCAAATAAAATTAATTATTATATATATATATATATATATATATATATATATATATATATATATATATACATACACACACAGTGGTGCCTCTATTTACGAGATTAATTAATTCCAGAAGTGTTTTCGTATTGTGAATTTTTCGTAGAGTACTACCAAACGGTTGATCTGACCAACAAAGGGTTAAGTGTGACGAGATATTTTCCTAGAAATGACTTTTTTTTTTCCAGTGTAAAAACTTTGACAAAGACAATGTGAAAGCAGAAGCCTCGTGTCATTTGCAGCAGACAAAAGTAAGACTTGAGAGTTGGATTTGTGCAGAAGTGTGAGGACGGCAGATACAACCACAGGTCCTCTGTCATGTCTCTGTGTGCTCCTATCTTTCCAAAACAAACAAGATGAATATTTCTTTCAAATTTTTTTTTCTTTTTTGGAGATGCCGGGCTTGCAAAAACTTGGAGGCATTTGTTATTGTCACAACAAAATGGTTTGTTGAATAGATAATGCTGAAGTCATCTGAGAAAGGAAAGTAAAACAGCCACAACAGTTCCCAGGATTTCAAAACTGTTTTACACAATCAATATCAGTGTACCTGTACGCAATAATCACTGCAAACAGTGGGATTCAAACTGCATTTCACCCCAAAAAGTTAGTAATTCCCTTTTATTTAACACTTTTGTGCACCTTACAGATGTTCTCCTGTGTATTCATTGGGTTTTGTTTTTTATTTTCAGATGATAAAGGAAGTATTATTATTATTATTGTTATTATTATTAGAAATAATAATAAAAAATGACAAAAAAATTATGTGAGTGGACTTTTTTTTTATAACTCCACAAAAACTAAAGTACTCACATTCTGTACTTAAGTAGAAGTACAGCTACTGGTGTGAAAAAATAAAAGTAGAAGTACTGATTCAACTGAAGTAAAATTTAAAAAGTATAACTTTTCATTTATAATAAAGTAATAAAATGTAAAACTGCATTTTTCCTATGGATGAAATAATACCTATTTACGCAGGAAAAAACTGAAAAAACTGGCAAAAATAAAACTTTAATATATATATGTATATATATATATATATATATATATATATATATATATATATATATATATATATATACTCGTGAGTATTTTATCATACCGCAATATATAAAATACCGCAATAAAATAAAACTTTAATATATATATGTATATATATATATATATATATATATATATATATATATATATATATATATATACTCGTGAGTATTTTATCATACCGCAATATATAAAATGGCAATGACAGTGTGTTTCTAATATCATGCAGCCTTCATCATTATTAAATATATATATAATATTTAAATACATTTAAATAACTAAAAGGCTGCACCTAAAGTGTAGCAGCAGTTTTGGACAAAAACAAAATCTTGACTAAAATTTTCATAATCCATCCATGAAAGGGTTAATTAACAACTCAAACACTCTTATATTTAATACTTTCATTTGTTTATAGGTTCATTAATCGTGTATCGTGGATCCAGGACAGATTGTGTTTTTATAACGACAAGTACAAACAACAATAATGACAATTTTCCGGCGCAGATTGTCATTGATTTTATCGGAGTCAGTTGACATCTCAGACTGCGCCTTGTTTTCCAGTCATACAAAGACAGTGTATAGATAAACGCCGATGACACGTCATTTGACATGTTGACTGATAAAAATTCAATCAGCACCGCCCCCACACCTTCCTTTCTCCTTTCATCATTATTCACTGCTAATGGAGACTTTTTGTGAAGCTGTGGCAAAAACGAACGGAGACGAGTTTAGTTCAGTTTCAGACTGAAAACCAGCTCTGGACAAAAGTAGAACAAACTCTCATTGATCTAACGTTGGCCGGGACACATTATTATAATCACCATGAAATTACATGGACATATACATATAGCTAATGCGAATCACATACAATGATCTATTTGAGTAAAGGTCAAAGGTCAAGATCATATTTAGCAGAAAGGTCAAATTCAAATTATTGGCTCTAAATCAAGAACAGGTTGTCATAGAAACATGACATTAAGGCACTCGATGAATACTTGTTAGTTTTGTTTCTAGTGTTTCCCACTCACCTCCTGGGGTTCATCTAGTACAGAGGGGGTCCCATCCTGGTCCTGGAGGGTCTGGGTCCTGCATGTCTTAGATGAATCCCTAGTCCAGAATAATAATAATAATAATAATAATAATAATAATAATAATAATAATAATAATAATAACAATAATAATAATAATAATAATAATAATAATAATAATAATAATAATAATAATAATAATGATAATGATAATAATGATAATAATGATAATAATAATAATAATAATAATAATAATAATAATAATAATAATAATAATAATAATAATAATAATAATAATGTGCTGGAAGAGGGTAATATCAAAACAGGATGATGCTGATGAATAACAGCAGGTGGACACAATTTATTCATATTCTGTTATTGATAAACTTGCTAAAAAATTCACTTTCTATCTTCATGATGTAATATTTGAATTTACTCTGAGCTTTTATGAACATCTACATGTCAGTGAATTATAAAAAAAAAAAAGAAAAATACCTGATTCATAGTGAAGAAATACAAAATAAAGAGGATAATACCTGTTGATTCACTATTTATATCAATCCATGTAAATAATTGGTATAAAATACATCTTTTCATGGCCATCAGATACAGTATGATCCACTTCCATCATGTTCTACAACAAGGGTGGGGAAACCTGCGGCTCCGGACCTGCATGAGGCTCTTTCATCCTTACCCTGTGGCTCCGAGTGGCTTTGGAAAATAAATTAAAGAAAAAAATAAAATAAAAAAAAAATAATAATAATGATAATAATTATAGCATTTAATAGAAGTACATTTTATTTCTGTTAGTTATTTATTCTTTTTGTTTTAAATGGTGATCTTCAAATATTAATAAAATAAATATATGTCACTGTTTTTCGTTGCTTAATTAAATTGGTTACTGTATACCCGCCCAAACACTGTAGATTTGTCAGAACTTTCAACCCCAGCAAGGACAAGTATGAAAGAGAAATGTAAGAAAAGAAAAATATCTGAAGACCTGGTAACAGACCTGAACCTGAACGCACAAAGCACTGGCTCAGAGTGGGAAAAAAACCCCCAAAGGTCAAAGATTAACTGGGTCTGGAGTGTCTTTGCTTCACACTGGACCAGTGTAAAATAAAGTTCAAAAGGGATGAAAGGGAACTTGTTGTTTTAAAAGTTTTTCCTTCCTTTTAATAAATGTGTTTTCTTTTAGTTGTCAAAAAGTATTTGCATCTCCCAGTGTTTTCGGGCATGGGTGTCGCAGCAGTGGGGGATAGGGATGTTGCGACACCCCCACTTCTCCAGAATCAGAAATCAGATTCAGAAAGAGTTTTATTGCCATTGTTCGTATAGTACACATGTAGTATACAACTAGGAATTTGTCTCGGTGTAACGCTGCAACATTCAACATATAGTATATCAATAAAAAGAAAAAAAAAAAGAAAACAAACAAAAAACAAAAGAAAAAAACAGATGATTTCATACCCCCCACTTTTTCTCAAGTTTATATATTGTATTGTTACTGGATCCAGAGTTGGTCTCACCTACTTTTTATTTCAGTATAAACAGTTACTGTCGGTTGTGATCACGCCAAACAAACATCAATAACATTTTGGGGCTGTTACAATATCTATGGTTTAAACTGTTTACCCGCCCGGGCGGCACGGCAGCATATGTAAATGAAGCGCACCTCAGTTCGCCGGCCGAAACGTAAACAGTTCTTCTTCGTGGTGTTAACAAACAGTCATCACAGTAAGTAATTGTTAAACTTGTCGTGTTCTGTGACATTTACCCTAAGACAGTGGTTCTCAAACTTTTTTCAGTGATGTTCCCCCTGAGGAACATATTTTTAGTCGTGTCCCCTGACATGGACAAAACATTTTTGTAAGAAAAAAAAAAAAAGGTAGTGTCTTTAAAATCAGGGTCTGACTTTTTTTCCCCCAAACTTATATCAGTTTTTTATCTCAGAATTTTGACTTATGAATTGAATAAATGTTTAATTGAGGAAAAGCACATTTTTGTAATTTTTTTGTAGCCATATATTACTTTTTGAATAAAAAATGTAACCATTAATGGATAATTGTTCGTTAATTTTCCAATGATAGATTCAGAACATTTTGCTCATGTGCCACAACCTACAACACCCCCACATTTTAAATGGCTGTGACGCCCCCGTTTTCGGGTGTTTCATGTTGTTTTTGGGTGTTAAAGTGTTATATATATATGTATATGTATGTATATATGTTATATATATTGGGTGTTATATATATATATATATATATATATATATATATATATATATATATATATATATATATATATATATATATATGATTTTTTTCTAATTAACAACTGATACACACACATACACACACGTTTTATGTTACATTTGCTAAAAAAAAGTGATATTTTCTTCTGTTTTCCCCATTTCTGATATTGGTGTTCTGCATATTACGTCACGTCGTCTCATGCCTCAGATCTGCACGGCGTTTAACAAGTATTTATGTACGGGCATCTGTGGTAACTCATTGAGTAACACATACTTTTAGTAAACATGGTGAGTGCCTGCTGTGCTGTGGGTTGCACAAACAGACAGGGCTACAAGCCAAGCCTGAAAAATAAAGACAGAAGGCTGAGGTGGATCACAATAATAAACCGTAAACATGTGAACATTTTCTACACAATAAGTTTCTATTAACACCTTATTTAGCCTCACCTATGGTCGTGGTGTCATTTATAAATGCTTGATCATGTCATAACAACTTTCCATCAAGTAAGGTTGAAGTTAGCATACTGTAGCATTGAGCAACTAACGGTATGTTGCT
The DNA here is from genome assembly GCA_020466265.1 of Siphamia tubifer. NCBI lineage: Eukaryota > Metazoa > Chordata > Actinopteri > Kurtiformes > Apogonidae > Siphamia > Siphamia tubifer. The sequence continues at coordinate 41,656,877 of CM035803.1, read as the reverse complement.
AATTTAGCTTCTGCTATGCTATGTTCACAGTAAATATAAGTAGATCTATGAAAACAAACACAAAATGTATAAATGCTTTTAGTAAAATAAAGATACACTATGAACTTAAGGCTGTTTAAGCTAAAATGATCAATTATGTTTACACGCTTGACTATGATTATCCAGTTAGCATTAGCATACTATCCAACTCGCTAACTTGTCTTGTCATTACTCACCAGTAGGGTGACCATTCGTCATAAATCCCCACCCGTTATTTACACTTGCTACTCTGTGATGTTTCCAGGCAGTCATAGGCTATGCACTGTAAATATTCGTGTTGCGCACGCAGCCGATGCAGCGTTAAAGTGTTAACTCTGACCCACTCTTCCGTTTGATCACACTTGTGTTGTTTTTTTTTTTTTTACTGTATATTTTCTTATTTCCAAATAAATCAAATTAAATAACATTAAATAGTAAGTAAAATTTATTACAAAATACAGCTTTATTACAAAATGAAATGGAAAAAGTTAGTATATTTTGGACGTTTATTACAAAATGCGGCTCAACATACCCCGTATAGCTCCATTTATGGGAAAGGGGTGGAGGTAAGGAGTGAAATGGGATTCAATGTCGTCTTGTTTTTGTTTTGGAGGAAGGGGATTTTCTTTAGAAAAGTTGATACAGTAAGAATGAGTGGGATTTAATAAGTATTAACTTTGACCCACTCCTTTTGATCACACTTGTATTGTTTTTTTGTTTTTGTTTTTTGTTTTTACTGTATATCTTCTTATTAATTTCCAAATAAATGAAATTAAATAATATTAAATAGTAAGTAAAATGTATTAGGGGACTGACCCAAAAGTCACACTGGGTCTTAATGGGTTAATCTGACTATTATAATCTGTTTGTTATTGAGGTGAAACATTGGTCTAAAAATGAAGCCTTTTGAGTTTTCTTAAAGCAGAATAATTCACAATGAATCTGAATAACTTTCCCACTCTGGACCTTGCTGTGGGCTTGATTCCGAGGATGTGAATGCCATGAAAAGTGTCATTGTTGCTTATCATTTGCATCTGCTTTATATGCTTAACAAACGGGATATATGCGAGATCAGGATTCATCATGCAAACCAGGAGATTCTGTGTAACGGCGCATAAATAAGACTATTTGTACAACAAACCATTGTCAATCCTCACGGGTGCTTTGGTACGGCGGGGGCTTTGCGGGTTCACATGATTATTCCTTTATCGCGTAAAAAAAAAAAAAAAATTCAGACTGAAGACGAGCAAAGATGATACTGATAACATGAAAATGAGCAGCGATTTTATACCCAGTAGATTTAAAAAAAAAATAATAATAATGACTGCTGATGACAGATAACGGTTATGAGCAGCCACGATGATACTGTAAGATTAATTGCCCCCAGGATTACATGGCATTAGACTTGTTGCATCGCTACAGACATGGAATCCTCACACACTGAGATTATATTATATATGTCATTATCATTTTTAATTTAAAATTCTTTAAGATAACAGTTTACGGCCCTTAATTTCCTCGGCTCCAAGCTATGATAGTGAAAAGTCACACTATTATAAGTGTTTTCAATTGTCCAGAGAGTTCATACGTCAAAACAATCCAACTTTATTTACTTTAAAACTTTAAAACAATGTGCTGCACAGGGGGAAAAAAATAATAAAAACCAAAATAACAGTGTAAAGTAGAAGAATAAATTAAAACACATAGAAGGAATGTAGAAAAAAAAACAGTACTGTGCAGAAGAATAAATAAAAAGAATGAAAGAAGACATTAAAGGCTGTACAATTAAAAAAAACAACAAAAAAGGAACAATGAAACCAACACCAAATAAAAATAACTGAATAAAAGTAATAGATTCAAGCATCTCATGTTTTCAAAAGCCAAGAAGATGTGATATATATATATATATATATATATATATATATATATATATGTATATTTGTCCACTTTGTCCACGACTGTTTAAGTCTTTAAGTAGCTGCACTTCTACTCAAGTACAGAATGTGAGTACTTTTGACACCTCTGAATATTTGCAGAAAGAACAATTTTTTGTGTATATACATATATATATACATATATATATACTCCTTACCATGCATGGAGGGTTCCACCCCAAGTCCAGTGTCCTGAGGCTGTACACTAAGCGAAGGGAAGGGGGCCGAGGACTAGTAAGTGTCAGAACTACTGTCCAGGAGGAAACGGCGAACCTCCAGGAATACATCAAGAAAATGGCCCCCAATGACCAACTGCTAAGTGAATGCCTCAGGCAACAAAAGCCCAGTAAGGTCGAGGAACCAGAGGGGCTATCATGGAAGGACAAACCCTTGCATGGCGTGTACCATCGACAAATTGAGGAAGTGGCTGATATGGAAAAGACATACCAGTGGCTGGAAAAGGCTGGACTAAAGGACAGCACAGAGGCGCTACTCATGGCTGCACAAGAGCAAGCCCTGAACACCAGAGCAATAGAGGCCGGGGTCTACCACATCAGACAGGACCCCAGGTGTAGGCTGTGTAGAGAAGCCCCTGAAACAGTCCAGCACATCACAGCAGGGTGTAAGATGCTGGCAGGCAAGGCATACATGGAGAGGCATAACCAGGTAGTGGGCATACTGTACAGGAACATCTGTAAAGAGTATGGACTGGAGGTCCCAGGGTCAAGATGGGAGAACCCCCCAAAGGTGACAGAGAACAAACAGGCCAAGATCCTGTGGGACTTCCAGATCCAGACTGACAAGATGGTGATGGCCAATCAGCCTGACATAGTGGTGGTGGATAAACATGAGAAGACAGTGGTGGTGATAGATATAGCAGTCCCCAGTGATAGCAACATCAGAAAGAAAGAACATGAGAAGCTTGAGAAATACCAAGGGCTGAAAGAGGAGTTAGAGAAAATGTGGAGTGTGAAGGCAACAGTGGTACCAGTAGTGATCGGAGCATTAGGGGCAGTGACCCCCAAGCTGGGAGAATGGCTCCAGCAGATACCAGGAACAACATCAGAGATTTCTGTACAAAAGAGCGCATTACTAGGAACAGCTAAGATCCTGCGCAGAACCCTCAGGCTCCCAGGCCTCTGGTAGAGGACCCGAGTCTGAAGGAGACACCGCCCACGTGGGGCGAGAGGAACATTTTTTTATTTTTTTTTTATATGAGAATAGACAAATGCTTGCTTTATTCAAAAACATATTTATTCATTGCTACAATGACAAATCCTCTCAGTTGAAGTAACTAACAAATTCAAACTCCATAGTAATGTTTATTAACACAGTAGTGTGTTGAACTTCACACTCGATCCATTTAACATAATAGAATCCACCTCAATGCACTGCATAGCAATGTGCATCAAATTCAAAACAAACAGGATGATGCACAAAATAACTTAAAAATAAATAAAGTGTGCATGAGTCAAATGATAGTGCAGTCAGCCTACACCCTATGAACCCAGCCTTCACCTCCTCTTTTAACAGACCAAATAAACTGAACTAAACATCAGCCTCCAGTTCTTCTCTTTTTTTTTAACAGACCAAATGAATGTCAAGTTATGCTGGGTCATCCTCTGACACCCCCATGACTTTCTCTGTGATATTCCACTGTCGGGCTACGTGCATGAAATGCTCCGCACACGTACCGGTGAAGTGCCTCTGCTCTGTTTTCATAACAGTTAGAACCCACGACTGAAGTCCCCACTCGTGATCCAAATACTGCGCCGTGACATAAATAACAAAATAAAGAACTATGGTTACTCAGTCAGGTCCAGTAGCCTCTGGTCAGCGCCACTGTTCTACTCTGTTGGTGGAATCCACCATGGCGCATTGCTTCCGGTTTTCCGAGCTACGGAATGGCCCGAAGTTCAAATATCACTGCGTTAATTGCGCGTTAAAAAATATTAGTGCCGTTAAAGGCATGTTGCATTAACGCATTAATAACACATAAATAAGGCATTAATAACACATTAATAACGCATTAATAACACATTAATAACGCGTTAATAACACATAAATAAGGCATTAATAACACATTAATAACGCATTAATAACTCGTTAATAAGACATAAATAAGGCATCAATAACACATTAATAACACATTAACAACGCATTAATAACACATTAATAACACGTTAACTGTGACAGCCTTTATATTTACATAAATATATATTGACAGTTTCAGCATGTTATGTCCTGGATGTTTTTCTGCAAAAACACTACACTGACAGCGGTGTTTTTTTCCTCACTGTTTTTGAAGTTGCTTCATACTGTGTTCACTATAACAACCATCAAGTCATCATCTGTAACAAGCTTCTTGTGTTTAACCAAAAGGTGGCTAACACGAAATGATGCGTCAGTTGCCGCCTTGTTTTACAAAGTAGTCTTGGTGAAAACGGACTACTGAGCTGAACAAACACACACACTTTTCTTTCACCAAAGTAAATAGGAATTCCTTCTCCCATTCTTGGTGAAATTGATTTTATTTTAGCTTTTTAAATTTTTTTTTATTATTATTATTTTAGCTTCTTCGGTGGCGGTGAACCTGCTGACTATTTTCAAATACACAAGTACTTCCCTGTTTTTGTATAGCTTTTCCAGTCGCCCACTTTCCCTTAACGTTGTTAACGCGAGTCAAGGATAATCAGGATACGGCACTGTATTTCAAGTATTTCTATATAATCATCTTCTTTCTTTCCTGCCCCATGATCGACTAGAAAGTCTCCACGATCGACGGGTTGGTGACCCCTGATCTACACATTAATTCACTTTTAAGGGCTTTATTTTTGGATACTTCTGAATGTTTTCAGGTTTTTCCTGATGACCCCTTAACACCTACTGTTGCACATTTGCAACATACAAAAAAAAATTGGTAACACTTTATAATACCTACACATAATTAACTATGTATTAACCATTTATTAGCCATTTATAAAGAGGTTGTTCATTATGTATTAACCATTTGTTACCTATTTCTTAATGTCTTGTAAAGGTTCATACTAGTGTAAATGTAAAATTAGATTATTTTTAACCAACAGGTGCAGTGTTTACAACTGTTTCTTTGTTTACCTGTAAAACAGATATACAAACACTGCACCTGTTGGTTAAAAATAATCTAATTTTACATTTAAATTTGGAAGATACTAGTATGAACCTTTACAAGACATTAACAAATAGGTAACAAATTGTTAATACATAATGAATAACCCATTTATAAATGGTTAATACATAGTCAATTGTGTGTGGGTATTATAAAGTGTTACCAAAAAATCGAATGTATGCACTATCGTCCGATTAATCTCCACTTAATTTAGAATTAACTTTTTCTCCCTTCTATTCCAATTCAGGCATTAAAGATGTAAATAAGTACTTCATCAGTTTTGCTTTTTACTTTATTACAGTTGAGAAATGTTACTTATACTTAACTGAAGCAGTTTAATACAGCAGTGCTTCTGCTTTTACCAGAGTACTTATGAGAGTACTTTTGTCATCTCTGCTTAAAATATAAGGACACAGAAGCTCAATGTTTCGACATAAGAGCAATCACACCATGCACTTAATATAAACACCTCCCATTTCCCACTTTTCACTTAAATGACTGATATTTCATTGAAGGATTGTCCAAGATAAGAGCAATGACGTCTGTTATTTTTTAAGGCGACTGAGCCAATTTCTGTGAAAATAACAAAATCTGTCACCGAAGTGCAAAAAGGACAACCGAGATGCCTGCGCGGAAGACAAATGTGTGTTTGTTTGACTGTTTACATCAGTGCATTAGTCCAGCTGGGAATGAATCATTAAAAAGTGCCTTTTCTACAGTGTAATTAATTCAGTCACACATAGAAAAAGTGGAGGCGACAAGGATTGGTGCTTTTTTTTTTTTTTTTAATGAAAAACTAAAGTGCATTGGGTTCCATCTGTGTTTGCCTCATGTTTTAGAACAGGTATGGTGTTACTTTTTGTGTATATTTCGGTCATTCATCTCATACGTTGGCTATAAGTGTGATCTGAAACTGACGGGATGTACATGAGTGTGAGTCAGTGAGCAATAAGCAGCGTTAGCGCATTACACACACATGATTACGTGGCCATTTCCTCAGTGAATGACTCTCATCAGAAGTCACTGAAGAAGCCACTGAGTGTGTAATTGTTTCCCATTAGGGGAAATGTTGACTGCCATGGAGTCGCATCTCGCTGCAGTGTTTGCTGATGAATGCTCACTGTCCGCTGAGCAGAGCTGGGGCTAATTCTACTGTGGGTCGTGATGGAATTGCTTAAAACCCTCCCTAAAAAAATTGTTTTAAAAAATGGTCAGATTTAGGGTGATGTTTTTTTTTTTTTTAAACAAAAAATAATTTATTAATTTATTTGGTTTGGAAAATATCTGCAGGGCAAGAGTTCTGATGTTTCCTAATTCAGTGAAGTGTCACCAGAATTTAAATGTTATTATCAGTCATATTGAGGCCCCAGAACAGTTTTATATTTATTATTAATAATAATAATAATAATAATAATAATAATAATAATAATAATAATAATAATAAACTTTATTTATATAGCACCTTTCATACAAAAACTGAAGTGCTTCACGTTGATTACAAATTAACATACAATTTTAAGACAAGGGTTAAATAAGAAATACATTAAGATTTGATTAGACAAAATTATAAAGTTACAAAAGTACAAAATTATACATTTTAACTAGAGCCCAACCAATATTGGATTTTTGGGGCAGATGCCGATACCAATATTTAAAAATAAAAAATAAAAAATCTGATATCTGATATATTGTCCAATATATGAAATAAGAACATTTATCTACACAGGATATATGTGTCTTATATTAGGTAATTGTGGACATGTGGATTTACAGTTGTAGAAATATTTATCTCACAAAAATAATTGACAACTTTTCTGATATCTATTCTATATTTATTCTGATATTAGACAAATATTTGACCCATGAGGGATAACAGGTTGTAGGTTCAGTAGTTTTTATGCTGGGCAGAGTAGACTAATGAAAAAGATGTTTCTATATTTTACAAGAAGTGAAATAAAAATGCTTTGGTAAATCTTTAAAATGTCAGTCCGACCTGCTTTTAATGAGTCCAACTACAAACTATGAATCACAAAAATAATTACAGAAAAAATATTACCGAGCACAAAATGATGTTTTCCCTCATAAATATGGATAAAACTTCCCATGTGGAGTAAGATTATCAGCTGATCGGGCTCTAATTTAAATAGTGGTGTAGTAGACTCTATAGAAATGGGTACTACAGTAGTCCTACAGAGGCTTGGGTACCAACAGGTACCATCAAAAACAGCTCATTTACAGGTGTTTTTTCAAAGCTTTTTCCTTTTTTTTCATGGGTTTTCATGGGCTTTGGGTGGAATAAACAACATGTGGCTCAGATTGTGGTTTTAGATAAACAAATTAAGATGAATACAAAATGAGAATGAATAAAAATAAAAATGCCTGGGGTCATTAGCCGTACAAACACTTCCAGGTTGACAAAACAACGATGGCAGAGGATGTGAAAGTGAAGTTGCAGAGCGGAGAATACAGCGTCACTGAAAATTCAAAGATGGTAAATGAGGTAAAATGTGTGCAAAGGGGGCAGACACCACTTGTCTTTCTCTTTATTCTTTCTTTTTATTGAAGGTGCCTTTTGTGATTTATAACATTTTAAATGGAGCAGCACCGTCTTATTTAAATGATCTGGTCACATTGTATGCACCTTCTCATGCCCTCCGCTCTAAGTGAACTGTCCCGTTGACTGTGCCTGAAGTCAGGAAAAAAGACAGTTGGTGAACGAGCACCAACGCTTTGGAACAGTTTCCTCTGGACATAAGGCACACATGCTCTGTGGATGTTTTTAAAGCAAAGCTCAAGACGCACTTGTTCACTTTGTGTTATACGCCTTGACCTGTTTTACTGTGTTAATGTTTTATGCTTTCTACTTTATTATTTGTGGCTGAATTTAATTTTATATATTTTATTACCTGTGCAGCACTTTGATTGAAAGCTCTTTACAAATAAAATTATTATTATTATTATTATTTGTATTTTGAAAATCATGGAAGTCTCACAACTTGTATATGTTTACGTATTTATTAGGTGGAGGCTGTCTCGGTTTTCTACATCTCTGTGCCTTTATTGTAGCCTGGCAAGTCCGACTATGATATGAATTCATAGTCTGGATCCGATCCATAGACTGAGCTTAAGCATATGGGTGGGATCAACAGCTGTCTGTCAAACTGCTCTGCATGTAATAGGCCAGTGCTATGACCAATGAGAGCAATGAACAATGTGACGTATACAGAGCAACGAAAACATGTCTAAACTAGCATCTATCTGGGTGTTTTAACATCCTATAGGCTAGGCTAATTAACGTTAACACACTGCTAACAGTGGATGAAAAATATCCAACCGGGTCCGTTTACATGCTGCTTATCTGACAATAGCTTGTATATAAGTTCATACTTCTTATGTAATCTACAGTGTCTCTGCAACCCTGTCGTCATTGTGCTAAGTCCGCTCTACAACCTCGCTACACAGATGGAGCGTTGTGATTGGATCGGTTAACTGGAACTGGAACTGGCTGAGGCTCTATGGAGTATGGCCAGACCAACGATTCAGGAAAAACTAGAGGCGGGCTAGTTTACTAGGCTACCTTTACTGGAACTCACTCCCCCCAACCATCCGTCACTGTTCCGACCTCAACACTTTTAAATCCCTTTTAAATACTCATTTATTCAAGATTGCTTTTAATATTTGATTACTTTTTATTCTGTCTGCTTTAATTTGTGATTGCTCTGTTTTCTATTGTTTTTTTTTATTGTTGTTGGACTTTTATTGTTCTGATTTTACTCCATGTAAAGCACCTTTGAGTACCATTAAAAGCGCTATACAAATAACATTTATTATTATTATTATTATTATTATTATTATTATTATTACCATTATCGTGATTTTCTTTTATTACCCTGCCCCACGACAGGGAGACGGGTATACACCGATCTGAGGAAATAACTGGACAGAAGATGTGAAGCATAGAGAACTCGCAGCTAGTACTGGATGTGGAAAGAACTGGTTCCACCAAACAAACTGGGACGGTATAGTTTGAGCTTGCATTTCCACTGTCTACAGTACTCTTATATTGTAGGCGGGGTAAATGCTAAGTAGCCTTGTGACGTCACGGCTGCGTGACATGGCATAGCCCGCCAATAAATTCAATAAAGAAGTGAAGGACAAAACAACAACAAACAGCGGAAGATGTCGTGCAGAGCATAGTTCTTTTAGTCTGACAATGGCACTTTTAATCAGAAACAGATCGAAACATATTCATAAATGCTGCTGGGTATCGTCGGCATCACGAGGCATATTTTACCTGGGCACGTGCCCCTGTATGGATCTGCAGTGCTCTGGTATGGAAATGCACGTTTTGGTTTTTTTTGTTTTTGTGTAGGCAACATTAGAATTTAAGTCTGGCATCAGGAGTAATCTACAGAATACATACCTGAAGTAATACTGTAATTCTCTATTCAGTCCACACTCCACACAGTGTCGCATGGCTACTTAATATGGTAATGTACTCAAGCTGTGTACTGTACTGAACTGGTAACCAACTGTTGTCATTACACACACGTGCACACACTAGTGAACAGGTACGTGATGAATGTATTTGAACCTTTCCAACAGCGACCATTCACTCCAGTGTTACACTTTACAGTAAGTGGTTACATTTTTATCCTGTGGGTACTGCTATTATGTGCTGTATATCACCCACGCATCGCCTGTCACAAAAATCAATATGTCTTTCCCTTTAATAAAGTGAGGGGGCGTGTTTGAAGGTGAAGGGTCGTTCAATTTGGTCACGTCTGCCGTTCTAGTGTTGGCCAGTTAGCTGGTGGATGTATTAAACTTCTGGAACTATTCAGCATCTCCATCAGTTACCAAGATTATAAATGGCAGCATCACTGACTACAATAGATGCCATCTTGCATAATGGTTCTTGTTTGGGTTTTTTTTTACGTGTTTTAGAGGGTGGTAGTGAATCCAATGTGTCTTGTGTTGTGCTTTAGTTACTGTACCTGCAAACAGCGTAGCTTAGTCTCTTGTCAAAAACTACCTAATCTTGGTCCAACAGTTTTTAGCCACGAATAGAAAGCGCTAATAACAAGCAGCCAGCAAAAGTTTAATGTAAAAAGTTCATTGTGTGAGTCGGTAACAACACAAGGTTTAACGTTACTGTAGTTAATATGTCAAAATATAGCTCGCACCAGATACACAACACAATAGAGCTGGGGGGAGGGGCATTCCGATTGGGCCACGTCACATAAGTACAGTGGTCAACGGTAAACAAACAATGCATAGATCATTTATACCAAATGATCTACATTTAGCACAGCCTAACTAGCTGTACAAAATGTCACGTTATAGTTATAACATACAAACTGATATATAAGGGAAGACAATCCTCAAGTGTCATCGCTTTCATTTGTTGGCAAATCACAGACGGACAAGATTTATTTTTTTCGATACGATATTTTTTTAGATTGTGTTTGCGTGATTCTTTACATGTTTATGCAAATGTATGATTGAAAAAGTAAAAAAAAGTAAAATAATTGCACTTATTTTTCAAAAGACATTTTAGGTTGTTGATGTTATACATATTTTTTTTAAGGAAACTTTGTAGTTGTAGACCTTTTCACAATAATTTGACTTTTTTTTAATTCTTATTATTTTACTGGCCTGGCCCATATAAGATCATATTGAGCTGAATGTGGCTCCTGAACTAAAATGAGTTTGACACCCCTGGTCTAAAGCTGTATTTTTGGCCATACTGTAGTACCTGCACAAAATGAAGCAGCAGTGTGATGTACGGAGTGTAAAGTTATGCAGTTATCACAATTTGGCCAATAATATGATATGGGGTTAACGATGTGCCTCAGGTTTTATATTGAATGTACCTATTTTGGAATTAAAAAGTATATATGTCTTCATTTAGGCTGGTTGCTTCTCACACTTTTACTGTATTATCTGCAGCATCACGCACATACACACACACATGCGCACACGCACACACACAGGAATGCTCACACTCAATGAAGCTTGCACTGCAGTGATGAATAATCGTTAGCATGCGCCCTTGTGAAGGTGTTGTAAATTGGATAGCTTACATTGCAAATTACAGGCCGGTCAAAAGTTCAAATGAGGCCAAGCGTGTCAAGTGAGACCTGAGGATGAGGCAAAGAGAGGACTTTTTCTCAAGTTATTAATGGCTGCCTGGGATGTGCTTTACTTGTGCTCTATTGGGCTGATGGGTCTGGTTCATCGGTATGAGGAGGGAAGAATGAGGGGGAGGGGGGAGAGCCTGTCAAATGCAGGAGGTGGGTTTCCTTTACACTGCTGCCATCTACAGGATGGACATAAAAGTGCAGAGGTAGGAGAGATGTATGAGCAGGTGTCAAAAAACAACTGATTTAGAAAAAAGAAAAAGCTGAAACTACTGGAAAACTACTGCAACCAAATTACAATGCCAGTTAGTTTTTTTTATGTATTTACTTCATTCTATTTATTTCTTTTTTTTTCCTTGCAAAATGTTTCCATGTTATTTCAAGTTAGTTTATATATATATATATATATATATATGTATATATATATATATATGTATATATGTATATATGATTCACACATTACTTATATATTTTATTACTTATTTATTATTATTTATTTTAGTAATCTATTGCTTTTATGTTGTACTGACTGAAAGAAAATGCCCAAATATCATTGTACATTGTTGTATGATGACAATAAAATCTATCTATCTATCTTAGATAACAAACATAAAAACGTGGGGCATTATCTGATATAAAGTGGTCACTGCAGATGCGAGTATTTTGATGTTGTCATTCCAGTCAACAAGTTGCTCTTAAATGTTTGTGATCCTCTTGGAATCCATTGAAACCTTAGTTTTCCGGTACAATACCTATTCGTCCAACCATAGACAGAACAGCCAGACATGTTGGTGTTGGATGCTGGTGATTTTTTAATCTCTCTGTCTTCTTCTGTTGATATTCAGTCTGAATGAATTGGAATGAATGTGGAAACAATATTAGTTTTGGCGCCAAAATGTGCATTTCCAGTTTTAAGGGGTCTTTACAGTGTTTCTTTTACACCTATTAGCTGTGATCACAGGACAGGCCTGGACTCCTTGGTGGCCGACCCATGTGTGAAAATCACGTCTCATGCTCCATAAACTCCTCCTTCACAAACGCAATGAACCAGGCCAGGCTTTGTCCAGCCTTTAAACTCACTGCTTCAGTTTGGAGTTTCACAACCTAGAATGTAATAATGTCCAATAATGCAAAACCTGATTATAACATCAGAGTTTTGGCCATTTCGTATCTAATAAATCTAGAATGTTGAACTTGCTGATAATGTACTGCAATTATCAAGATGTGATTATGGAGAAAGAGCTGCATAGCCTTGATTGATGAAAATTCATATTTATGTATAGCTATAACTATTTTCAAATGTTTATTTTCTTGATTATTATGTTACTCCAGTTACATAATAAAAAGCCAATAGTTAAATGACATGTTACATTAGCAAAATGTTATTGCGTTATTGTTTCAAAACCTTTATTCCATTATTAGCAATTTATAATGTTATATGCCTTACATTTAAAATGGCTAAATTTAATATGCTATTGGTGGTCATTGCATAATGAATCCTAATAGGAGTAAAAAAAAAAAAATGTATTGCAGCTGAAAAATATTAATGACTACAGTAAAAAATTTAAGTATCTACGGCAGTGGCACGTCGAGCTAGCATCTAATAAACCTGTCTTTCTTGCTTCCTATCTGTATTTGAATTGTGAATGTGAGGTATCTGAGTGGGATGTATGTGAAAGGAAGTGAACCACTTACCTGTACAGATGAGAAACAAAGAACAAAAGGATAAGGGGGGGGGGGCAAAAGCCTCCCAGCCTTCCCAGGTAACTGTTGAAGACTCGGCACCTACAGAAAATAGAACTAGAACAACTACATTAGATATCACAAGCATAAAAAAGTAAGGCATTTTGTTTCCCCCCTTTCCTTCCTTTGGTGGAGAACTTTTAAAATGTGTGAAATTAAAATGAATGTGCCCCAAACCAAATCTCCTGCAAGGGATTTTAGTACAGTTCATTTTTATTGACCCTAAAGGGAAATTCCACCTCTGTGTTTGACTTTACACATGAACATATACTGTACATGGAGCAGCAGGAGGGATGGGAATTGCTAAGAGTTTTACCATTATCAACACTGCTTATAACGATTCAATTCTATATCGATTCAAATTATCATTCGTTTAATGTTAACTGTTATTCTACGGCCCTCTAGAACGTTGCGACAGCTCCCGTGAACTTTGAATTGACATTCCCAGCCTTCTGCGGAAGGATGTTTTTCGATAACCGCCCACTGCGCCATTAACGCTTGCTGCCAATGGCAACGAGTTTTGTCACTTCAGATTCACTGTACCATATCACTCCGCAGGTAGTTCGGCCACTTTGATAGTAAATATTCGCTCCGTTGTAACTGTTATTTTATCCAATTTGTTAGAGTAGTAGCAGTAATAAGATTTAATAACCGGTAGAATAAGCGGGATAATGTATTACATGTTTTTATTTTATTTTTTATAAAGAAGCGCATTGCTAACATTGCACATAGTTTACTCACCAGAGTTGGCTTCCGTTGTAACCGCAGAGGTGTTCACAGTTTAGACACTGCAGCCGAGGTGTGTCAAAAAATACAACAGTCATTTAAAACCATTGAATGTTGTGTGCGTAAATATTTCTGCGTGTTCATCGTGTTCCCTCCCCACGCAGTCATCTGTTTTGGTAAAATGAAGCCACACCTTGAGCGTTTAAAGCCGGAAGGCGCCATTGTTGTTTACGGTTGCAATGCACGCGCGAAACCAACGTCAATTGCGTCGTGAGTAATTTGCGGAAGTAATGTGACGTAATTTGTGCTGGCTGGAATACGCGACGCATTATAGCCCACATCAAACCTAACGTCACGTTTGCTTCCCATCAAAAGCGGGTGGTCTGTCTATGACACATCAAATATGTCTTATTAACCGCATTCACGTGTGAATTTCAGAGCACTTTTCAAACGGAAACAGAATTTAACTTGACTCGCTCTATTCATTCCCATTCAGGACCGGAAGTAGAGGGGCGTGACTTCGCCTCTCAATATTTCTAATTTCTAGTCCAAATATCTCATCACACAAAAAAAATAATACAGAATCACGTAAAGAGTAACTGTTCAGTGAGAAAGAAGACATTATTTTTGGACAATAGATCTGGAAAAACTTATTTTAAGAAATATAACCAAGGTAAGTTTCACTTGTTTCTTTGGCAGATTTTTAAATTACAGCAAAAACATCATGTATAAGTAATTTTTTTTTTGCTTTTAGAGGGGCATTTTTTCCAGTGTACTGGAAAAACTAATACTCTTACCAAGTTTATTTTTCTGAATTCTAGTCAAAATACCACGTTTGTATGTCTCACTTTTCAGTGAGACATACAAACTAATTTTTTTTTTAGAAAAAATAGAAATAGAAATTTGTATTTCAATTAATCCTACCAAGATAATTTTCATTTGTTCCATTGGCAGAATTATTATTATTATTATTATTATTATTATTATTATTATTATTATTATTATTATTATTATTATTATTATTATTATTATTATTATTATTGTTATTATTATTATTATTATTATTATTATTATTATTATTATTATTATTATTATTATTATTATTATTATTATTAAAATGAGGAAAAATGCACTTGGTAACATTTATATTATTGCAGTGTTGTTTTCACTCATGCGTCATACATGTTTAATAGCAACACGTGACCACTGGATGGCAGTAAAGGAGAGGCTCTGAAACTGAAGACTGCACTTCTGCTCATGTTTCTACAGTATGTGTTTGTATTTCAACAAAAATATTCATCAACATTCTAACACAAAGTTACTATATTCTTTTGGCCGATACTTTTGGAGTCAATCATCACATTTATGAACGTCCTGCATCACTCACTTTTAAAGCACAGTCCTTTTATTACCTCCACCAAGAAGGTATTAACTCTTTAACCCCTGATGCGTCAGCGCTGACACATTCTGAATGGGTAGTTTAGTTTAAAAATTCTGAATAATTCAAGTTTTTTTAGTGTTATTTTACTGATAATTTTATTCATGGTACTGATGTACAGTTGTCTAAAAGCAACTGATTTAGAAAAAGAAAAAGTCAAAGCTAAAACTACTGGAACCAAATTACAACACTAGTCATTTATTCATTTTTTGGGTTTTTTTTTCATGTTATTTTGTGGATATTTATTAGTTTCTGTTGATGTTGCTGCGTATTTTTGTTTATTTTTTCTACATTTTGTTTATTTATTTGATTATTTTTCTTCAATTGTGTTTTGTAAGTGTCTTACTTTGTTCATGTAACATTTTATTTTGTTAGTTTAATATTGATTTTTGTTCATTTTACTGATCACTTTGGCACTTTTTGTTGCTTATTTTATTGAATTTTATTTTTTACTGTGGAACTACTTAAGTCTCAGGAGTTAAAGGGTTTAATGCAAGTCTGTTTGTTTGTCTGTCTGTAGGATTACGCAAAAAGTTCTGAACAGATTTTCATGAAACTTTCAGGAATGATAGATAATGGGTGAAGGGAGAACCCATTAGATTTTGAGCAATGAAGGTCAAAGGTCAAGGTCACACTAAAGACCAACAGCTAAGACACATCAGTGGTAATATCTCAGGATTCAGACAAGATAGAATGTGACATTTTTCTTCATTCACATCGTCTCACCTTCGGACATCAGATGGGTCAACACCTGTGGCTCCATCACGTCATGTGAATGAAAAAAAATCAAGCCTTGGCGCAGAGCTGCTGTCTCTGATGCTCTTGTTTATTTATTAACCCTTTAAATTTCCATTCAATTTCACCTACATTTTTTAATAAAGTCAATTGAATGCTGTTCTTGAACCATTTTAATAACATACAATTAGTGTTTGATTATATTATAAATGAAAATATTAAGATGAAAACTGGGATATTAGAGGCAGGTCCTGTTAAATGATGCAATAGATAAAACATTTGTGGATATTTATTGATGTTTCGATGTGTTTTGGACAATTTTTCTTGTTTGTTTTGGATGTTTCTGTTGGATTATGACTGTGTTTGTTTGAATATGGTTCCTCTGTGGATAATTATGAGACATGAAGGTTCAGATGAGTGATTGTACCTGCTTTGGATGTTTTATCTGAAAGTTGTTTATATCTTCCAATGTGTGAGAATCTCTGTTGTTAAACTACATTAGGTCATGTGACATTTGGGACAGGTTTGATTAATGTTTTTTGAGCGACTTCTTCCGGCCTATGTGTGGATCCTTGGAAGTTTAAAGTTTTAACATCCATCTTATTTTCATCATTATTTATTATTATTATTAGTGTTATTTATTCATTATTATTATTATTATTATTATTATTATTATTATTATTATTATTATTATTATTATTATTATTATTATTATTATTATTATTATTATTATTATTTCCCTCGCATGTACCTTCTTGTTCTGTGCTATTCACTGTTTGTAAAATGAACAAAATATACAATAAATTATATTTAAAAAAATAAAAAGTGCTTCTGCAGTTGTTATATAATTACACACAAGTAAAGTCCTTTAAAAAAAAACAAAAACATTTATACTACATTTCTCCATTCGCATCATTATAGGAAACATTTTTAGATTAGACTATTTGCTCTGGTAGAGGCCCCCATTGCTGGTTAGAAGTATGTCAGTCTTTCCATCACAGTGTTCTCCTCTGCTCTCTTGACCCAAGAGGCTGCAACCACAAAAAAGAGCTGACATTTAAAGGGAAAAAAGAAGAAAAGGTGAGAAGCGCTCCAAAACGACCTGCCCCAACTGTTTTACGCTTATTAGTGTCTTTCTTTTCCATGCAGTTGTAAGTTAAAGGTGTACTTTGTGAATAATATAATATAACCACTTGCATTTACTTAAGTACTTTCAATTACTGTACTTTTGGAACAATTATACACTTTACCTGCACGAAAAAATCTGCATTATCTCAATATATACTGGAAATAATCTAAATTTTACCAAGTGTATTTTTTGTCATGTCTAATCCAAATATCCCATTACATTTAAAATAAGATATAATTGCCTAAAGACGACATTTTCAGTAAGATACAAGAACTTTTTTTTTTTTTTTAAATAGATCTTGACATTTTATTTCAAGAAATTTTACCAAGATAATTTTAATTTTTTCCCTTGGCAGATTATTTATTTAGTTTTGCTTGAATTAATGGGGAAAAAAAAGACTGAATGAAGCATAAAAATCTCCTAATGGAACAAGTAAAAATAATAATTTCGGTAAGATCAAGATATATTGTCTACAAATACCATATTCATTTCTCACTGAAAATGTACTATTTAGTTGGTTACATCTTATTCATTCATTTATTAACCTTTAAAGTATTAAATATATTGAGGAAGTAACATTATTTACAATATAATCAAGACACAGAAAAACATTTAAAACATACATATTAGAAATACCGAAAAGGAAAATAAGCAAAGATCAATCAAAAACAGAGAAATCTACTTTAAATAAGGAAGATAAATCTACTTAAATGTTTGTTATATATCACTGAAAAGTTCCTCTTTTGGTGATTATATCTTATTTTAAGTGTCATGAGAAACTTGGAGAAATACACTCGATAATATTTAGATTTCTTGCAGTGAAGTTATATTTCAAAGCACATAATGTTGATTAGTTTCAGTTTTAGTTGATACCACAACACAATAATCACAAACTGTTCACTTACAGAGAACTAATCATGGCTCGACTATAGATGTAAAGCATCGATACGTCTGAATAAACCTTTTCATCTTAAGAGCATGAGGGAAAACACCGTTATGTCAATACACCATTGACAAAACAACTAAAGAAAACAACCACAAAAACTGTGATTAAAAACTCATCAGTAGATTTTTATGATGGAACAGGGAACTTAGTTTGATGGTAAGAAAATATACAAACAAAATGAACAGGTGGTAAAAGTACTGATAAGGAATTGAATGAAGTACAACTAAAAAAAAACTACAACTTCTCAATTGTAATAAAGTAAAACTGCATTTTTTGACATAAGTTAAATAATACTTATTTACCCCTAAATGCCTGAATTTAAATATAAGGGAAAAAAGTTAATGCTACATTAAGTGGAGATAATTAATCTGCTTGTATATATATATATATATATATATATATATATATATATATATATATATATATATATATATATATATATATATATATATACACATACATATTTTTTTGCATGTTGCATATTTGTGAGAATAGGAGTTAAGGGGTTAACCAAGAAAAATATCCAAATATAGACCAGTATAAAAGTATCCAAAAATAAAGCATTTAAAAGCGAGTTACTGTGCAGATAATGTGTTTAATAAGGTTGCAGTACTCAGTTTTGTGGATATGAGCAGGAAATTTAGGAACATTTAAAAAGTCAGAAATAAGAAATAAATAAAGTAAATAATTATGAGATAAAAAGTCACAATTACAAGATAAAAAAAATCTAAACTGTGAGATAAAAAGTCACAAAGATAAGAAATGTCTAATTCTGAGAAAAATACTTGAAATTGTAAAATAAAGTCAAAATTATGAGACAAAAAGTCACAATTCTGAGATTTAAACAAAGTCAGTTATGAAAGTTGTAAATATCAGATAAGATATACATTATTCTAAGGGGAAAGAGTTGAAATTCTAAGATTAAAAAGTCAAAATGATGTCCTAGAAAGTCACAATTTCTCTCCACAAATAACTTTTCATACTGTCACACGTGTTCAGGTTGAAATGAGAATGTACAGATATTTATGCAAAAATGTAGGCAGTAAAAGTCCAAAAGTTTCCATAAAATAAACACAGATACACAAACAAAATCTCCATCAGTACAGTAATAAAGTCCTTTTTCCTTCCCACTGGTGACAGGGTGGGACTGAGGCGCTGTGTGTCCCCCAGCCCACAGTCACAGCAGGAACTGTGATGCAAATGGAATAACATAAAGGGCTGACATTTACTTTTGCACTTTGGTTTACAGTATATGTGGTTGCCCTTTAAATCCCTTGTGATAATTCTGAACTTCTACTACCTCCGTTGACCCCTTTTAGGTTCTACCCCCGAAAAATGCTCACATATGCTAAAGAGGAACATCAGCGCAGTCATAATTAAACACAGGGATGTTAAATATTGATGACAAGAAAATCTATTTTTAGATATTAGGGTCATTGTATTAGAGTTGCATAATATATTGTTTAAACATCAGAATGTATGTACGTGTGCTCAATAGTCACATCGCAGGTCGTACAGTTATAAAAACGTATAAACTCCCACAGATTTAATTATGAGTCTTACTGTATTTCAACACATTCAGTCTAGTTTGGATTTTCCATTATCTATATATCAAGTTTTTTCACAGCATTTTCTCTGAACTTAAGAAAAATGACTGTCACTGTGGACCACTACTACTGAAATACTGAATATTTAATACGACTACAGTACAGTAATACTTCAATACTTCACCCCCCCTCCCCATTTTAAGTTACCACCGGTAATATAAAGTACTTTCAGGTAGCCTGAGCCTGATTCCACCCCCCTCACTATGTACATTACCCCCTTATTAGTACTGATGTATTATCTATATTTACCTCTAGTTACAAAATACCCATTTAACGAAAAATCCAAGTTACAAAAAAATGTAAAAAGAACATTCAAGAGAAACAAAATCAAAATTTTCAGATTAAAAAGTCCAAATCATAAGAAGTAATGAGAAAAAAAGTCCAAAATATAAGATCAAAAAAGCATAATTGTGAGGAAAAAGTTGAAATTCTGAGATAAAGTCAAAATTGTGAAAAAAAACATTAAAATTGTGAGATAAAAACATTAAAATTGTGAGATTAAAACATTAAAATTGTGAGATTAAAAAGTGAAATTATCAGACAAAAAGTCCAAATTTGAGTAAAAAAAAAAAAATCATAAATAAAGATTAAAAATGCATAACTTTTGAGATAAAGTCAAAATTCAAAATCAACCGCAAAATCCTGGAGGGATTTATTTAGCAACACTGACTCAGGTGACTCACAGATGTGGATCATTTTAGTGACTTATCCTAAAACAGATGACTTTTACAGCTCTAGTTGATATCACAGGTACAAAAAATTGCAATGTCATTTATTTTTTTTTCTAATATTGTGCAGCCTTTTACCATTCACATTACATTTATTTCCTGTTTTCACTTCAGCTCAACACTGCAGCTGTGGATCCATTTATACCCCCCCCCCCTCTCATCCCAGTGTTGAAGCCGTAGACTAAACCCATGACTGTCTTGTTAAGTGAGAGTCCTTAAACTTCCTTTCACTTCCCAGTATGTTTTCACACTTTGACTTGATCAGCAGGTGTGTTCTAGTGTTCTACAAAAACCCACTTTCTCTGTTTTTCTGTCACGTTCTTGATCTTCCTGTGTCACACGCATTCATTCCCCTCTCTCTCTCTCTCTCTCTCTTTGTCTCTCTCTCACTCTCTCTTTGTCTCTCTCTCTCTCTCTCTTTGTCTCTCTCTCTCTCTCTTTGTCTCTCTCTCACTCTCTCTTTGTCTCTCTCTCTCTCTTTGTCTCTCTCTCTCTCTTTGTCTCTCTCTCACTCTCTCTTTGTCTCTCTCTCTCTCTCTCTCTCTTTGTCTCTCTCTCTCTTTGTCTCTCTCTCTCTCTCTCTCTCTCTCTCTCTCTCTCTCTCTCTCTCTCTCTCTCTCGTGCTCTTCCCACTTCCTTTTGACTTCCTAAGAACTATCCAAATTGGGTGATGGTTTCTTGGTTATCTTCTTAACTTGCTGTTGCTGTGTCTTTCTCAGTTTCACATTTGACTCCACAGAGCAGTGCAGCTGCATATTGTTTTTATTTTGTGTGTGTGTGTGTGTGTGTGTGTGTTCAATACCTCTCTCTCACGGCCGGTTCTGGTCAATGTGATGCCCTAGGCGAACACTAGGCGAACACCCCTCTTTCCTTTTAGTGGAATTAGAAATGAGCATCTGCAAATATAGTGTCTACATCTGATCGAGTGTCTTTGAATAATCACTGTCAATGTTAAGTTTAATGCTTTATTTACCATATTTTTCACACTATAAGGCACACTGTTATTGAATTGGTTATTTTTTTATTTATTTTTTTTCGTATATAAGGCACATTAAGTGAAGCTAAACAGTCACAATAACTCTCAACCTTGTTGAGTTGAGTGTTGAGTTGAAAAAACACACTCTTATTCTGCGAAATCAAACATTAACAGTCAAAATTCAGAGATAAAAAGGCCAAAGCATGAGATTAAAAAAAAAATCAAAGTTATGTGATAAAAAGCCAAAATGATGCAACAAAAAGTCAAAGTTATGTGATAAAAAGTCAAAATTATGCAACAAAAAGACCAAATTCTGCAATAAAAAGTCAAAGTTATGTGATAAAAGGCCAAAATGATCCAACAAAAAGTCTAAATTATGAGATAAAAATTCAAAGTTATGCGATAAAAAGTCAAAATGATGCAACAAAAAGATCAAATTCTGCGATAAAAAGTCAAAATTACGGGATAAAAAAGTCAAAATTATGAAAAAAAGTCAAAATTTCAAGTCACAAAGGTCAACCAGAATGAATAGAAATAGAAAATTCAAGTCTTTTCGTGCGCCTTATTGTCCAGAAACTACACTACCTTAATATTCTAATCCTATGGGACATGTGGCACCGCCTAGTCTGCCTGTGCCTAACACCGGCCCTGCTCTCTCTCGTCGTCACTCTCTTCACACTTGTCGCTCTCCTCACAGTCTCTCCTCACTAGACGAAGCTGAAAAACGCGGGTAGTGAAGGAAGGAAAGTGGAAGTCCCCCCCACAGTTCTACTTCCTCCCAGCATGAATATTTCGACCTCTGTCTTTTAAGAGTTCTGACCACAAACCAGTCATTACCCAGAAGCCTTTGCAAATAACACCAAGACTTCCTCACCGACATGGTGTCTGTGCACAGAGTATGAGACTTTTTTTCTTTTTTCTTTTTTTTTTGTAGGGGGGGGGGGGTTAATTTCACAAAGAAATCACATTTTTTAAACAATTTTCAAACACTAAATATATTCACACTGCAAAAATATAAATGTTAAGTGTATTTTTCTAAGTTCTAGTCTAAATTTAAAGTCATGACACTTAAAAACATTACTGTTCACTGGAGTTTTTTCTTAAATCCTGAACTGACTTTGAAATATTTATGTTAATTAATTGTCTTTTAATGCATTTTTCATTGTAACTTTCTTATATGTTTTATGTAAAGGACCTTAAATTGTCTTGTACAAATACATTTGCCTTAAAACAGGGGTGTCAGGGGGGTCACATTAAAACAAATTTGATCTGAATTGGGCCGTACCACTAAAATAATAATATATAAATAATGTCAACTCCAAATTTTCTTTTACATTTTAGAGCAAAATAAGTTAAATTATGTGATGGAAATGTTACATCTACCAACTTATCCTTTAAAAATAATGTGAATAACACGAATAAACTGACACTTCTTCAGAAAACTAAATGTAATTTAACAAGATCATGCTTCATTTTATCATTTACACACATCAGTTACAGCCAACAGATTATTTATTAGTGCATTTGCAAATACATAAAACATTTAATAACAGGCAAAATGTTGTTAAACTTACACTTTGGACATTTCAGAATGTTCATATTTGTTCAGGTTATTCACGTTTTTATGAAATGATAGTTTGTTTTATTGCAAATAAAGTAAAATAACATGAAAATGTTTAAATTAAAGAGCAAAATATAAAGTTGTGAGTATTGATAGATTATTATGATAGTATTTTACTGATCTGACCCATTTTGATCTGGCCTGACTGGATCCTTTCGACACCGGACTTGACCCCCGGGCCGCATGTTTGACACCCCTGCCTTCAAAATAAGACAGAATCATTCTATAAGTACATTTTCAGTCAGATATAACAAATGATTTTTATACAAGCTGAACCCTGAAGGGGCTGTTGTTGGTTGTTTTTTAAAATTTGTTTGTTTGTTTGTCAATTTTATGTAATAACTACTGGAAAAGTTTTCATAAAATTCAAAGGTCAAAGGTCAAGATCAACTAAAATGTGCTTTTTACAATGATAATAGATGGGGCAAATCAAGGAAAACATGTTTAAGGGGCGGAGCTTGTTCTGCCTGGTGACATTTTTACTGGTTGTTTTGGCAGATTTTCTTTTTTATGCCACTCAAGCTTTTTTTTGTTTTGGCTTATTTCAAGATGTTTGTGATAAATGAATAATTTTTTTTGTGTGTTTAACTTTTTTGTGCTTAAAGTTTTTTTTTTTTATTTAATTCAAGATTTTTCCCCCTCATTTCAACCTTTTTTTTTGCCTAATTGAAGATTTGTCTTTTACTTTATTCAATTTTTCTTTCATTCAAGGTATTTTTTTTCATATTTAAACATTTCTCTGCTTAATTCAAGATGTCCCCCCCCCCCTCATTTCAACATTTTTTTCTTGCTTAACCTAACATTTCCTTCCTTACAAAAACACATTTGAAAATGATCTCATTTAAAAATAACTCACACTTATTTTAAGTGTGACATGATAGAAATGACAATATTAAATGTGTATTTTTTTTCACTCTACACACCTGTTTGTAGATAGTTCATGTAACACCGGCCTATATTTAGGCCCTATAGGAGCTCAGGTACAGTAAAAAAAAGTGGGTTGACAACGTGTAAAGAGCCACAGAAGCAAAGAAAACCAACCGTGTCAGTACAAAACCCTAACACACAGATTGTCAAACCCAGTAAAACCACCTCTTCCACTACGTCAGCTTTATCGTTTCAACACTGACATTGCACCAACCAGTCACCGCGTTGCATTAATCTTTTCCCAGGTTCCCACAGTCTCATATACATCAAGTATTTGTGACTCTACAGCTGTCAGAGTAGAGTCGTCGAAACTTCTAAAATATGGGTGTGTAACAGAAATGCACTGGGCGTGTGTGGAGTACTTTGTGTGGGAGTACATGCATATCTTGTCGAGTGTGTGTTAAGTTTTAAACACCAGTCCAAACATCCAACATTACCGGGCAGGAAAAACAGGAATAGGACCTGTCGCTGGATGATTGCACAACCGCACCGTAAAGTCACAGTTGGCTGAAAAAGATCTGGAGCTGCTCCCTGCGTTGAAACACGAAACCCTGAAGACAGACTCCAGTACTGGCAGCTCAGACAAAAGGAACATTGATTCTGGCTCAAACGACTCAATTATAACAATGACTAGTGGTGTCGTCGTCTGTGATTTAAACCACATACGTGTTAATTAAGTCAGATTCAGGAAGGGAAAAGACATTAACTTAACTTTATTCCAACTTTTATTTTGAAATATTTTGTTTTAGATCAGAGACATGCGGCTCAGGGGTCAATTCTGCCCAAAATTGTGAAATAAAACATCAAAACTGTGAGATAAAAGTCAAAAACATGAGGCAAAAAGTCATAAATATAAGATCAAAAATATCTAAAAAAAATAAGATAAGAAATGTATAATTCTGAGGAAGAGTTGAAAATGTGAGATAAAAAGTCCTAAATATAAGATCAAAAATGCATAATTGTAAGAAAAACAGTTGAAATTCTGAGAGAAAGTTAAAATTGTGAGATTAAAAAGTAAAAATCATGGGGCAAAAAGTCAAAGTTATGAGATAAAAAAAGTCCTAAATATGAGATTAAAAAAATGTACAATTGTAAGAAAAAGAGTTGAAATTCTGAGATGAAGCCAAAATTGTGAAATAAAACATCAAAATTGTGAAATAAAAAGTCATAAATATAACATTAAAAATGCAAAAAAATTTTTGAAATACTGAGAAAAATGGTTGAAATACTGAGATAAAGTAAAAATTCTGAGATTAAAAAGTCATAAACATAAGATTAAAAATTTAAAATTTG
This sequence comes from Siphamia tubifer, assembly GCA_020466265.1. Lineage (NCBI taxonomy): Eukaryota > Metazoa > Chordata > Actinopteri > Kurtiformes > Apogonidae > Siphamia > Siphamia tubifer. The sequence continues at coordinate 41,631,765 of CM035803.1, read as the reverse complement.
TGACAAAAAGAGTTGAAATTCTGAGATAAAGTCAAAATTGTGAAATAAAACATCAAAACTGTGAGATAAAATTCAAAAAGTCATAAATATAAGATCAAAAATGCATAATTGTGGAAAAAAAGAGATGAAATTCTGAAATAACTTATTTGGTGACCTTGACTGTTGACCTTTGACCTACATTCACCAACAATTCCAAAAAACTTGATGGAAATTGGTCCAGCAGTTTCTGTGTAAAGTTGTTGACAAACAAACAGATGGACAAATACCCCATACTTCCCTTTTGTGGTTGCAGTGTCATTTTTCAGTGATATATAACAATTTATTTTTAGACAATAAATCTGGAAAAAGTTATTTCCAGAAATCTCACCAAGATAATTTTCATTTTTAATCTTAAATTAAGCAAAAATGATCTTGGTAAAACGTCTTTATATCCCTTTAAAAACTTCTCTTCAGGTTTTTCTGTCTTATTTTAAGTGTGATGATGTATTTGGAGCAGAAATAACAAAAATCTACTCGGTAAGATTGTCATTTTTGCAGTGTAATTGGAGTGTGAAGTATCTGTGTGTGTGTGTGGGTGTGGATGGTAGTGGTTTCCAACACTTGTGACAAGCTTTTATCGTCAAACAGGATTCGCAGAAGAAGCGGCGTGACCAGTGGAACCCAAGAGAGGAAGTCTGACAACTACAGCGACAACACTGCTTCAGACCTCTGTCCTGAGGAAAAAGAAAAACAGAAAGAAAAGCATGCACTGCAAAAAAATATACACCTTATCAAGTGTGTTTTTCTCATTTCTAGACAAGACAATGGAAATTTATATAAGAAATATAAGAAAATAACAATTATTAAAATACATTAAAAGACAATTAAAGTAAGAGACATAAAAACATTTAAGAGATAATTAAGAATTTAAGGAAAAGCTTCAGTAAATAATAATGTTTTCAGGCCTGATTTAAATTAAATGCTTCACCGTCCCTTCAGGGTTTCGAGTCTTTTTTTGAGATAGTTTCGTCCTAACATGTCCGATGTTGCGTGAGCTTTTCTGAAAAATTGCGATGAAAGTTGTGGTGTATTTTTAATCTTTTGACTGAAATTGTGACTTTTTGCCTCATAATTTCACTTTTTTATCTCACAATTTTGATGTTTTATTTCACAATTTGGCATTTTTGATCTTATATTCATGACTTTTTATGTCATTACTTTGACTTTTGATGATTTTGACTTTTTAATCTTAGAATTTTGACACTGTCTCTCTTGAATTTTTATTTTATCTCAGTATTTCAACTATTTTTCCTCACAATTGTGCATTTTAATCTTATATTCATGACTTTTTATGTCAAACGTGGACTTTTTGCCTCATAATTAGACTTTTTATCTCACAATTTCAACTTCAACATTTCTTATCATATAATTAGGACTTTGTCACTTGAGTCAGTATTGTTAAATCAATCCTTCCAGGATTTCTTGGGCCTTTTTTGACATTGTTTCGTCCTAAAATGTCTGATGTTGCATGAGCTTTTCTGAAAATTTCCTCTCGGGAAGGGAAAGTTGTGATAAAAAGTTGCGATTTTCCCTTTTTGTAATCAAAATTAAGTAATATTTCCAATATTTAGTTAATGGAAAATTAATTCAAACTCATTGTGATATGGTCCTCAAAACTACCTTTTACTGAGATGGAAAATAAATGATTAAGAGGATTACAAAAATACAATAAAATGTATCGTTTTTTTTCCAAATGCATCTGTTGGTTCAAAGGTTAAAGTTCATATGACCTCACAACACTATATGTATCAGCCAGAAAACAACAACATTATTACTAGTACTGTGTACTGTGTACTGTGTACTGTGTACTGTGTAGTAGAGGCATTTTCTGACAAACACACTGGTATTAAGACAACCTTTCAAATATGGGAAATAAAATATTACCTGGATGATAAAAATACAGCAAATGCACATGTTGGTACTAGTGCATCATTTTAGTCGGCAAATGTGAACTGCTGGTCTTCGTACTGAAAGGTAAATAGATAAAGGTGGAAGGAGCAGCTCAAGATGTTGCAAATGATTGGTCACATTTTGTAGGAAAGTCGTGGTGATTGGTTAAAATCGTGTTGAATTCACAACTGAATTTGCATTGAAGTTGCAAATCGCAACATTGCGAAATCCTGGAGGGTCTGTCTTCACTTTGTCTCTCGTCTCGTCATCTGAACCCGCTTTGACTCACTAGGGTCACGGGGGTCACTGGGGGCCTAATCCAGTTACAATGGGTGAAGGCGGGGTACACCCTGTATGAGTCTCCAGTTCATCTCAGGGCTGAACATATATAAACAAACAATCACTGTCACATTCACACCTATGGGTAATTTAGATTAACCAGTTAACCAGTTAACCAGTTAACCAGTAAACCAGTTAACCTATCAGTGCATGTGTTTGGATGGTGGGAGGAAACTGGAAAAAACCCACGCAGACAAAAGGAGAACATGCAAACTCCACACAGAAAGGTCTGGTGTGGGAATCGAACCAGGGACCTTTGCTTCACTTTGGTTGGTTTTGATTTTGGGAACACATAGTAAACCTGTTCTTGATGGAACCACTTGTTTCATTCTCCACCAAGGAGATTGATGGAACTTTCAGAAATAATAGATAATGGGTCAAGAAAGAACCCATTAGATTTTGAACAATGAAGGTCAAAGGTCAAGGATACACTAAAGGTCAACAGCTAAAAAACATCAGTGGTAATATGTCAGGATGCAGACAAGATAGAAACTGGTGTTTTTTTTTTCATTCACATGGTCTCACCTTCAGACATCAGATGGTTCGACACCTGTGGCTTCATCACATCACGTTTTGACGTCATATCAAGCTTTAGCGGAGGTCTGATGTCTCTGCCTTGTTTTTCACTTGTTTCATTGTTTGTTTGTTTTTTTTGCCTAATTCAATTTTGATTGTCTTTTGTTGTGATTGTTTTGATTTGCTTAATTAAAAAATTCTAAATTTATTTCTCATTTGTTTTTGCTTCATTTTAGATTTTATTTTTTCTTAATTTAAGATTTTTTTTTTTTTTTACCTGAAGCCATAATTTTATTTATTTATTTATTTAGTGGCTTAACTGGAACAAATAGAAATGATCTGTTTTAAAAATCAGGTGATTATGTCTTATTTTAAATGTGTTTAACTAGAAATGTGAAAACCACACTTAATAATGGATTAGATTTCTATAGCGCTTTTCAAGGCACCCAAAGCGCTTCACATTAGTGTTCCATTATTCATTCACTCTCACATGCTCCCTCTGGTGGTGGTAAACTACATATGTAGTCACAGTTGCCCTGGGGCAGACTGACAGAAGCGTGGCTGCCATTTCGCGCCTACGGCCCCTCTGACCACCACCCAACATTCATACACCAGTGTGAGTGACACTGGAGGCAAGGAGGGTAAAGTGTCTTGCCCAAGGACACAACAGACTGACTAGGACAGAGCGGGAATCGAACCGTCAACCCTTCGGTCAATGGACGACCCGCTCTCCCAACTGAGCCACTGCCGTCCACTTGTTCAGATCTACATTTTTTACAGTGTACTACTTATCACAGCTTGGCTAAATGTTGTACATGTGCTTGACTTCATGTAAAGTGGCTACTCTTGTTCATTCTCTGTTTCCTGAAATGGGTTATTGATGAGTCAGGTCAGAATGATGAGGAGAATGGAAAGGTTCCCTTAAACTAATAGCTTTATTTTCCTCTCACGCTGAACTTGTGGATCCCTTAACCTGACTGTTTTAACCCTTTCAGGTCAGCACACCTATTATCACCTGCACATTTAACCTCCTCAGACCCAGGAAATGTCAGGAAACGACAACTTTTTTCTAAAATGAAATAATTGCCTTCTATGAAACTGGATTCATTTTAGTATCTAGAACTTTTCCAGCTTTTTTTAGACCTAATAATAACAGAAATGTTGGCATATTTCCCTTCAGGATGTACCCAATGATGACCTCAGATGAATGCAAACCAAAAAAATAGTGCCAATGTCCCTGTGCTCATCCAGACTTCACAGCTGGGATGTCTTGTGATCAACAAAAGGGAGTCATTCAATAGATCATAAAATGTGTGAATGGTATAGGAAGCCCCTAAAGCTCTTCTGGGGTAACATGTGACTGAACAAATACTAGGTAATGACATAATACTGTGGTTAAAACTGTTAAATGATACACAGGAGGTTGTTGGTGGAAACTAATATTGGATCAATTACTTTCCAATGAATCAATCAGAATTCAAATCTGAGGGAGGAGAAGAGATTTTAGTGAATTGTGGACGACGATGATGACGGACGAAACGCGATAGCAATAGCTCATCTACCTTCGTCCAGATACTCTTTCTCTGAGCCAATCCTAAAATTATTAAAACTTTAATAAAATACTGGGTCTGAAAATAGCACCAAACTGGGACAGTTAAAGCTACCAAGGCGTGAGTACATTTGATCTGGAAAACATGGCTATAAATGCTTTTATACAGTGCTATAAAGACCCTCTACTCTTTACATGGGGATATAAAGGTAGTGCGCTACAGAGTCAACTCAACTGAAAACTTTACAAACACTACTACGGCGCTGTTTAATCGTGTCATCACCGTCAAACAATTAAAACGTAACAGTGTCGTCGCTCACGTCTGTCCAATAAAATAAAAAAAACATTTAATCAACTTGGCTCACGACTGTTTTACTGCTATTACTACTATTTACTAATACTCCTACTACCTACTACTACTATTACTACTATCTACTAATACTCCTACTACCTACTACTACTATTACTACTATCTACTAATACTCCTACTACCTACTACTACTATTACTACTATCTACTAATACTCCTACTACCTACTACTACTATTACTACTATCTACTAATACTCCTACTACTACTATTACTACTATCTACTAATACTCCTACTATCTACTACTACTATTACTACTATCTACTAATACTCCTACTACCTACTACTACTATTACTACTATCTACTAATACTCCTACTACCTACTACTACTATTACTACTATCTACTAATACTCCTACTATCTACTACTACTATTACTACTATCTACTAATACTCCTACTACCTACTACTACTATTACTACTATCTACTAATACTCCTACTACCCACTACTATTATTACTACTATCTACTAATACTCCTACTACCTACTACTACTATTACTACTATCTACTAATACTCCTACTACCCACTACTATTATTACTACTATCTACTAATACTCCTACTACCTACTACTACTATTACTACTATCTACTAATACTCCTACTACCTACTACTACTATTACTACGATCTACTAATACTCCTACTACCTACTACTACTACCAATACTATCTTCTAATACTCCTACACAAACTACTATTACTACTATTACTGCTGCTATTATCTACTAATAATCCTACTACCTATTAATACTACTCCTACCATTACTACTACTACTACTACTACTATTACTACTACTCCTACTCTTACTGCTACTACTACTACTACTATTACTGCTGCTATTACCTACTAATAATCCTACTACCTATTAATACTACTCCTACCATTACTACTACTACTACTACTACTATTACTACTACCTACAAATACACCCTACTCTTACTGCTGCTACTACCTACTAATAATCCTACGCTTACCATTACTACTACTGCTATTACTACTACTACAACCTACTACTACTACCACTTCCTACTACTACTTCTACTCTTACTAATAATATTCTTTTCTTTGGTTGTTCAGTGAAGTGTGTGTATAAAAGAGTGTCAGTAGTATAGTTTTGAGTCTATCACAACAGATTCAGTAGTGAGTACAGGCAGTAGTGAGTACAGGCAGTAGTGAGTACAGGCAGTAGTGAGTACAGGCAGGTGTACTGTTGAAAGTATGAGTCAAACTGAGATATGATCTGAATGGGAACAAACAATCAACTGACAGGCAGGTAAATACAAGAGTTGAAAGATGAAAAGATACAGTTTGGGCTGGTGTGTAAGCTTTACACTTCTGCAGACGCCTTCTTACAGCTTTGATTTGATGTGTGTGTTTATGTGTGTTTATGTGTGTGTGTGTGTGTGTGTGTGTGCACATAACAGAGATTAAAGAAAGGGGGGGGTGAAGAGGGCTGCTCTGACATTTAGAAGCTTCAAGAGGCTCCAGCGCCCACCTGTTCATCGACAAGACTGAAGAAATAAACACCAGTTATTACACCAAACTAAAGCACACTATTCTGAAAACATTCTGTGTTCTTCATCTGGACTTTAATAGAACCTCTTTATATGTAGATGGTTTATTATCAGAACAAATACATCTGTAGGGCATGTTTACGTGACGCTTTTTATTCCTGTTTAATTCAGAATAAAGGTTAATTCCTCTTTAAAATGACCATGTAATCACCTAATTCCAGTTGAAAATTATTACATTTACATGTGATGTTAATTATTCTTAATAAAATAATTTGGAATTGCAGCTCTTTCCTTTGTGTTTACATGGAAATGTTAAATCAAAACAATTGGTTTCCATGGAAACCGGTGTATTCTGCTCTAGTTAATTGGGCTTTAAGAACTGGAGGTACAGAGAGTGTTCTGATTGGACAGAACAGCTACTTAATGTCTGGATGTCTACAGGAAGGAAATGATGATGTCCACTTCCTGTTTTGCTTTCGTTTCTCTAATGTCACGTTTCCCTAATGTAGCTAATGTCATGTTCAATGATGAATAGGACCCGTGCTTCATTTGTAAATCATAAGGTGCCAGAATGCAAAGTACATACGACAGCACAGTGATGATGAGATGGACAGATTTCCCCCAACTCACATAGAAACACAATGTACTGGAGCATTGAAAAGCCTCAATTTCAGACAACAGCCTTATTATATGCTATTACGACAACAATTAACCAATAATTAGGTTAGCTACTGTATATTCTACACGGCAATAAACGCACCAAGAGAAACTAACAGGTCTATGTTAAACACTTTTTTTTAAATCAGAGCTTATAAATGGTTACACAAATCTTTATTTTTTTATTTAAGGAATGGCACAGCATCTTATGAATTCAAAGTATACTCACCATTTAGTTGATCAAAATACTCCACATCACCAGTATGTTAGGATTCTTCTCCCACTTTCTGTTTCAGGTTTTACTATGTAGGTCCGTAGAAGTTCAATGTCCTTTGGGAACCCACTACTTCATGTACGATTAATCGGATTTGCTGCTGTATCGTTGGTATCAGTCGTGGCTAGCTGTCCATGAACCTGCAGGTTGCTGTCCATGAACCTGCAGGCTAGCTGTCCATGAACCTGCAGGCTAGCTGTCCATGAACCTGCAGGCTAGCTGTCCATGAACCTGCAGGCTAGCTGTCCATGAACTTACAGGCTAGCTATCCATGAACTTCCAGGCTAGCTGTCCATGAACCCACAGGCTAGCTGTCCATGAACTTCCAAGCTAACTCTCCACAAACCTGCAGGCTAGCTGTCCATGAGATGCAGGCTAGCTGTCCATCAACCTGCAGGGTAAATGTCTATGAACCTGTTGTTTGTTCTGCAAAATGAAACAATATTTGTTTGTTCCTCACGATTTGATTGTTCCTTGTGCAAATTTTCCAGGTTTCCTTTTTGTTCCTCATTTTGGGGCATGGTTTGTGTGCCCAGCAACAAATCTCCAACTCCCAAATAATGTTGAATCTTAATAAACAACATGAACGTATGCAGCTTTGCTTTTTAAATGAAATGTATCAATTTATTTTAGACATTTGAGAACATTTTCATATAAATATATGTTTTTACTGTGTGCTGGATCAACACACACAAGTCCTGGAACACAGGGAGGGTCAAAATTATGACTTCCGGATCCTGTTCCATCAGGCTCCGGCTCAAATTAACCCTGAATAGGACATGTGGGAGCGTCATTCAAAACACCAACCTTCTACTGGTAGAACTACACAGGCCACTGTTTGACATAAATAGTAATGCACAGTTCATTCAGAGTGGAAAACAAATTAAAAATATGTAATTACAGTTAAAACTCAGGCTGACAAAATTAACACATTAACATGGATTAATCCATCATCATTAACCCCATTTTAAAAAATGAACACAATTAAAGGTAACATTATTCATATTTATTCAGTGCACAGATTAAAAACACTGTTGTCCATAAAGTTGGAATAATTTTGTTTTCAAGCACATTACTTTTTATGTTTTTATTTAAATTTGGACACATCAGAAGTCACAGTTGAGCAGATGCTATCATTACACTTTTAAAAGGATAAATCATCTTTGATGACCTTTTAACCCTTTAACTCCTGAGGCATCAGTGCTGACACGTTCTGAATGGATGGTTTATTTTAAATATCCTCTTTTTTTATTTACTGTCTTTACTGAGTTTTGTTCATGGAACTCATGTATAGAGATAAACATAATAATAATAATAATAATAATAATAATAATAATAATAATAATAATAATAATAATAATAATAATAATAATAATAATAATAATCGATTAGATTTCTATAGTGCTTTTCAAGACACCCAAAACGCTTTACATTAGTGATCCATTATTCATTCACTCTCACATGCTCGCTCTGGTGGTGGTAAACTACATATGTAGTCACAGTTGCCCTGGGGCAGACTGTACTTCTACACACTTCTACAGAATACTGTACTTCTGCACTTTTTTTTTATTATTAACAAATAATAATAGCATGTTTTGCTAATTAAATAATATAACAAAACAGGCTGATGTAAGCAAGACTCAAACACAATATAATATAAATATAAATTATTTTCAAAATGGCATATAAAACAAAACAAACAAAACAAAAAAAATCAGTAAATGTAAGCTGCATGTGACCCGTACTGCACACGAACCCTAAAAACCTTAAAGAAAACAATGCTTTTGTTTAACTATTCAGACTTTTATTTTTATTATTTGTATTTTTCTTTTTTTTTACTGTTTTTACCAAGTGTTGTTCATGGAACTGGTGTATAGAAATACACATAATAACAATAATAATGACTTTTTATGATTAATAATATTAAATAATTAGTAGCAATTACCATGTTTTGTTATTCTGAATAACAAAACATGGTAATTGGTAATAATTATTATATTGTTGAATAATTCAACAGAATAACAAAACATGCTAATGTAATCAGCATGGAAACGCCTCAAAAACAGTATACTATATTTTATATCATCAGCATCAGTTAAAGAACCTGATGCAGCTGAAACAGATTCAGATATAAAACAGATATATATATAACTATTATTTTCAAAACAAAATGTGAAAGTAAAAAAATAATAAAATCTGTAAATGTAAGCTGAATGTCACCAGTGCTCCACATGAATTTTAAAAACATTAAATAAAATGTTGCTTCATCCATTAGAATCAGTATAACCCTAGTATTTAACAATCACTATAATCATCATCATCTTTGCATTATTTATGCGCATGATATTAGTCAAATCAACCTGAAAATTAACTTTAAAATTGTTAATTTAATGCTGGGTTTTACCAGAGGCATTTGGGTGAATGTGAAAGGGTCTCATTATGTTGAATTATACTAATTCACATTTAATTGTATAATTTCTATTGGTTGTTTTCTGCATTTTGAATAGTTAAACCCCCCCAAAAGACACAAAGGAAGGCAGAACACTTAACGCAGTGGTCGTGAACTCACTTAAAATCTTTGTTCAGTTTCATTTTATTTATTTTCCGTAACAATAAAATGCTTTAGTTGCAAGTGAGATACAGTGTGCATGTTTCAAGGACATGTATCATACCAATACATCTGACTTCCTGTTTTAACTTTCACAAAAACAGGCAAGGCAATAAAAATCAGTTCTGGACAAAAAGAGAAACCCATTCCTTAAAAAATATACATTAAGTTCTTCACAGCAGTGTGTCTTCATGTAATGTCACTGATGCTGAAAACAGGGTTGAAACAATTCTCTACCTTCCTTTACCGTATTTATTACTGGAACTGATTAAAGTCATGAGAAATTAGCGAGAAGAATTTTGATGTCTGTGCTTTTCTGATAAATAAATCACATATTTTAGGTAAGAAAACATCCTATGCAAATACCTGAGAGCCCTCACATCATAAAATTGTTCATATCAGATAATCAATTAGCACATATTTATGGATAATTTCAATAATCAGTGCCAAAATATATCTATCTTTCATATACATATATATTATTTTTCATTTTTTGTTATTTTTTACAAAGCACCTGAACCCTGTTTTTTTAATATACATACATACATATATATATATATATATATATATATATATATATATATATATATATATATATATATGTACATATCTATATAATTTTGTAAACATTTCAAAACTAAAAAAACACACAAAAGTCCACACAACAATTTTGCATTCATATTTTAGCAGAAAAATAGACATTGAGTACACTTGTGTTGAAGATTTACATTAAAAAAATCGAATCAAATCAAATCAAAAACCAAGAACATCCCCCACGATCTACGATGACAGCAGAACCTTTAATTTGAATTTTCAAGTAAACTCCTGGCTTTCAGAAACATCAGAACACCTTCTTTCTCTCGTTTTTTTTCCCAGTTCATATGGCTGCTTTAGTTTTTATTTTTATTTATTTATTTATTTTTTTTTACAAGTAAGGCTGTTCTTATTAAATTACAATATGAACAACAAACATATATTTTGTACCCCCCCCTTCTGAATACAAAAATAAGTAAACCAAGTATAATCTGTAGAATTAAAAATTAATGTGAAAGTAAAACTACAGTCGTGGTCAAAAGTTTACATACACAAGTAAAAAACATAACGTCATGGCCGTCTTGAGTTTCCAATAATTCCTACAACTCTTATTTTTCTGTGATAGACTGATTGAAACACGCAATTTGTCACAAAAAAAAAAAAACATTCATGAAGTTTGGTTCTTTTATGAGTTTATTATGGATCAGGTGAAAATGTGACCAAATCTGATGGGTCAAAAGTATACATACAGCCAAGCTAATATTTGGTCACATGTTCCTTGGCCATTTTCACTGTAATAAGATGTTTTCAGTATCCATCCACAACCTTCTGGTTGAATATTTGACCACTGCTCTTGACAGAATCGATGCAGTTCAACAAACTTAATAATTCTTATTGCTGTATGTATATTTTTGACCCAGTAGATTTGATCCCATTTTTAGTAGATCCATAATAAACCAAACTACATGAATGTTACTTGTGACAAAAAAAGTGTGTGTTTCAATCAGTCTATCACAGAAAAATGAAGAGTTCTAGGAATTATAGGAAACTCAAGACAGCCATGACAGTACAGTATGTTCTTTACTAGTGTATGTAAACTTTTGAACATGACTGTACATGCAAACATACAGTCCTTGGTGTACCCCTCCCCCTTCTACTATGGATCCTTTTTAGTTCATTACTCCTTCCAAAAAAAAAGGGGGATTAAGAGAAAAAAAAAATGAAGATCAAAACATGGGGATTATTTAAAGGACATGCTCATGAGGAAATAAACAATATACGGTAATGGGGGAATGTACTGAGTCAATTTCAGAGCTGTGAGGTGTAAACAAATTCCAGCGCCGGTGCCCGTTTTTTGTTGTTTTTAATAAATTTTTTTTTTTTTAATGCTAACTGGGCACGAGTTGCACTGAAAAGAAGCTAACTGTAAACAGAGAAGAAGCTGCCTTTTGATCACAAGTAGACACAGAACATCAGAGAAGGTCACTGAGTTTAAACTAAGAGGTGTAAGTCCCGTGTCGACCTGAAACTATGCCAAAAGTCTGGTAGGTACTGGGCAAAAAAAAAAAAAAAAAATAGCATATCTGGTCCGTGTATATTTTGGTATTTGGATTTTCGGTTGAGGAATGGGAATTAAAAAATTAAAAAAACACTGGTTTATTTGACTTTTGTTTTGAAGCACAAAACCAACAACTGAATTATGTCGCATTTTCCTTTCACTTAAATTTTTTTATTTCACTTTTCAAAAAGAAATTAAAAATCAACAGAAATGAAAAAAAAAAAAAAAAAACGACCAAAAACAATCATTTTTCATATTTCACAGCAGCTTTAAACAGTGATTTTTCTACAAACAAAAGTTAGTCGGACACTTTGATTTATTAATTATTTCAGTTTATTTTCTTTTACTTTGGCCTGAGAGTTTATAGACCTGAAACGTTGTCAATTTTCAGTTATTTTCAGTTTAATTCTTATAATTCCTATATTTAAACGGGCACCTTCTCTAAGTTCTATTTTAGCGCAAAATAGCGTATATTTTAGTTACATTTATTTAATTTAAACTAGAGAAAAACAACGAGTAACTCGTGCAGATTATACATGGAAGCTGAGGCTATCCATGTGTGTATTTACATGCACGCGGCTACAGTTAACAAGCACGGGACAAAGCAATACACAATCATTACAAATTCAATTTGGAACCAAAACGTTAAAAATAAAATAATTTAATTTGCATTCACACAAACAACAATGAATTAGACATTAAAAAAACATTAAAAAAAGAAGTTAAACAGAATTGGTGGAGAATAAAGTATTGGTTCACAAATTGACTTTGTAATGAATGGAAAATCTAAATGTGGAAAATCAAAATTTTGCGGTGTGAGAATATTTATTTTTGGTCCCTTTTTTAATTTTTGTTGACTTTGAATTTCTTTAAGTAAAGTGAAATTTAAAAAATTAAAATGAAAGGCAAAAAGGAAAGGAAAAATTCAATTGTTTTGTGTTTCAAAACAACAGCCAAATAAACTCAGCGCTTTTAGTTTTTTAATTCTCATTCAAAAACAAATAATCCAAATACCAAAATATACAAGGACTGTATCTGATATAGATCCTTAGTTTGAAAAATAATTGTTTTGTACTTCAGCGTCAGTGTAACAATAACATCGACAACATGATTAACATGAATAAAACCAGGGGAACATAAAGTGCATGGCCACATGTACAAAGCATGGAACATCATTAGAAAGTATGGAGGTAGATTTGTCTTGTTATTGTGTCAATTAATTTTTTTTTTTTTAAATTATTTTAAAAAATATCTATCAAAAAAACTGTGTCCAGGTCAAATCAACCCATTTTAAAGTTTGAACATCTAGGAAAAAATGTTTTTAGAGGAAAAAAATGGTTTTGTTAGAGAAAATTAATGCTAATGTAAAAACTTTTCTTTCACTCGTGGCTAGTGTATCATTAAATACTCTCTCTTATAGCCTAGTTGCGCTATCCTTATTCATTACATGTATAGGTCTAGTCATGCGTCATAGTCAGAGGAGGCGGGGCTAAAAGGTTGTCTTTCAAATCCTCTCTATGTAATAGGACGGTACTACAACCAATCAGCGTAATCTTTAGGATGATGTAGTTAGAGCGCCAGAAAGTTCACGGAAGAGTCCGGAGAAAGTTACGAATGACAAAACAAAATGGTGGATTATGAAGCTTAACGACTGTTTTCACTTCTGTAAAAATTATTTAAAGATTGCTGATGTTTTCTCACATTCTTCACTCATCTTTGATAAAAGGAAATCACCATCCGTTGTTGTTCTTCTTCTATGGTTGTTTCTCTCCGAATTGTCGCAGTTTCACGTCGTTATGTTACGGGCTCTGACTCTATACTTTACTGTGATTGGTCGGCCAGGTTCAGGGAAATCTAGCCAAGAGTTACATTGAACATCTTTTAGATAATTAAACGTGCACAGGGTTAAATTGACCCAGGAACACCATTTTGTTTTTGACAAATGAACATAACAGGAGGGTTAAAAAAGACAACAACACAACCAAAAAAAAAAAAGATTTTGTAATGTATTTGAACACTTTTTTCACTTCAATCGAAAAGGGAAAAAAAGTATTGTATTGGGTCTTCAGTTATTAAAAAAAATCACTTGAATCAAAATTTTTTTCAATAATAAAAAATAATTTAATCAAAAAAGTTTTATATTATACTTTTAATAATATAAAATTACTTTAATCAAATAGAAAGGAAGTATTGTACTATATTTTCAATTATTAAAAAAAATTAAAATAAAAAATTTCCATCAAAGAAAAAAACCATTCAAATGCAATTTTTTGGGTCTCAACTATGTTTTTACCTTCAATTTATTTTTTTCTTTGATGTAAAATAAGTTTATTTTGAAGGTTTTTTTTTAATTGAAAATGCATTTTTTAATGAAGACACCTGACTTTTAGATTGACACAAAGACACAATCTACCTCCATATTAAAAACAGATCTGTAACTGGCCTAAGGAAAGGTGATAAAATGCAAAGTGTGATATTTCCTCGTACTCGAACACAATTTTTCAAAATGTAAATCAGCTGATCTCACATCAACAGTTCACGTCAAAAACAGGATTACGGGAATTGATTACGATGCTACATTTTTGGGCAACTTTAAAGTATTTAAAAACTGGAGAACGACGCCCAGTCTCTGTTTCATTTACACTGTTTCTGTCTCAGTTTCTGTCGTCTCGTTATACAGATCATACATAACTGCGATAACAATATTACAAAGCAGATGAGAAGCACACAGAGGAGAAAAGACACACAAATTAGCATGTACTTGTGTGTTTATGTGTGAGAAAGTGTTAGTGAAGAACAGAAAATGAGAATTAAAACAAGGAGGATTTAAGACCTTAACGGCCACATCTATTCATTTAAACCACAGGTGTCAAACATAAGGCCCGGGGGCCAAATCTGGCCCGCTAAAGGGTCTAGTCTGGCCCTTTGGATGAATTTGTGAAATACAAAAATAGATATTAAGTTATTAATAATCCTTTTAGTTCAGGTTCCATATTCAGATCAATTCAATCTAAAGTGGGTCAGAACCAGTAAAATTATGTCATAATAATCTATAAATAATCACAACTCCATTTTTTTTTCTCTTTGTAAATGTAAATAATTTTGCATATTTACAAAAAAACAAAGTATAATTTAGAAAAAATATTTCAATAATCTTGAACAAATATGAAGAACCTGAAGTATTTCAAGAGAAGCAATTTTACTAATTATCTGCCTGATATTAAATATTTTGTGCATTTGTATTTGACCCACTATGATCTGCAAGTTATAACGCACATGTGGAAATGATAAAAAGAAGCGCAATATTGTTAAAATTCTGCTTATTCTTTCATTTGTCTCATGTAATTCATATGATTTGATTCTTTTAATGTAATCCTTTTCATGATCTAAGACTTTTTTCACTCTAAAGTATAGAGAATTTTTGGGAGTTGACATTATGTATGCATTATTATGTTATTATTTCACTGGCCCACTTCAGATCAAATTTAGCTGAATTAAAAAGTAGTAAAATGAGTTTGACACCCCTGATCCAAACACTTTGATCTTTTTTCAACCACTAATCCCATCAAAACAGTCAAATAATTCAGGTAAAATGCAGAAATGAGAAAATGTAGAAATTAGAAAAGTACACTTGGTAAAATTTAGATATTTTTTCCAGTGTATGTATTTGCTACAAATGAAAAAAAAAAAAGACTCCACTTGTCTTCATCCCAAAGCAGGGGAAAACACTAAACTACACACACACACACCTCAATAGCAAGGTGGATTACATCCAAGAAGGTGAGCTACGACACAAAAGAGCGCACAATTCTCAATCTTTTGTTTCCCTTTGGTAAAGCATTACACTCTAGTGAAAAGGCCTTTAAAAAAAAAAAAAAATTAAAAAGTTTAGGAATTTGTGTGATCACGCTGCAAGCAACACATCTGATCTCCAGTTAGTTTTATGTAAGATTAACTAAGGATACACACACTGTTTATTAGTGTGAAGATACAATACCTTGGCGACTTGATAAGAAAAGATGAGGCAAATATGGCTGTGGCGTTTAAGGTCTCAGGGCTTTCAGTAAGATTAGGAGCTGAAAAGGTCAGTTTCCTGAGATTTACATTCAACATAGTCACGTTTGAATAGTACTTCTTCATGTAAAATGTTGTTGTTACAAGCTTTTATTAAACCCATGCTCTTCCTCTGTGGTAGTAACTGACTTATCAGCCACTGCAATTCTGACAAAACAAAGTTTCAAAAATCGACCTTTTAAAGCAACATAATCTCCAGTTTATACTGCATTTCAAGTAGTTGCCTTGTTGAATCATACAAGGAGGTTGGTTGTTAAAGAGGTAGTATCCTGCTGTAGCTTTATTTTCTGTTGGTCAACCGACTCGCCATGAATTTAACACGTTTTTATATATTAATATGCATAGGAATCGCAGAATACATTCATTTATTCTATGCATAGCAAAAGACATTCATGTATTTCAAAAGAATTCAATTGCATTTCCGAGGAGGAAATTATAAACTTTCTTTCTTTCTTCTGAAAATTGTTCAATTTATCAGAAGAAATGAACAAAATACTGAAGACGATGGCACAACTGTTGCAAAATTTTTGCAGTGTCAGATAATTAGATAAATCAATAACAGTAAGTCAACCATATTACTGGTAATTGGCAATCCAATTTAAACGGCAAATTGCTTGCAGGTTGAACACACAGTGTCACAGCATGAATAATTACGTGTATCACACCATGATTCACAGAGAAAGCAACAAGTAAAATTAACTTTGGGTTTTTGTATCCGATAGTAAATGACTGCAGGTATCCAGTGCAACACGCCACAGTAAATGTTCCTATTCCATACCGTGTTTTTTTAAGCATTGGTTTTAATATTCCTACTATAGAAACGTGATCCAAGTTCAAAAGGATGAATGATAAATTAATAAAATATTACATATTACATACCATCACCCCCCCCCCCCCCTTTTTTAGCAGGACGGAGTTAAATTATCAGGTTTTTTTGTAATTTATCCAGGATGAAACATAAGAAAAAAAGTGACATTTAAAAAGAGAAACTATTCTAAAAAGTCAAAGTCATCAGACAGCTGCTCTGTTAAAAGAACTGAACATTTTTTAAGGAAGGAAGGAAACCATTCCTTCCTCACTCCGCAACAAGTTTTAATTAAATATGTAGAAAATGTGTCTTTGGCCCATACCTTCATATGATTGTTCAACTGTTGATATTCACAACAAGTAGCTTAAAAAGAAGCCTATGATTGTGCTACAATTGTCTACAGTGTCATTCAACTGTGCAGTCATAGAGGTCTATATATATATATATATATATATATATATATATATATATATATATATATATATATAAATGTATATATGTATAGGGAGAAGGACAGACATGAGGCTATAGTTCCTTTCCCTTCTTTTTGTTCCCAATTTTTCCTCTTTCTTTCTCTTTTACCTTCCCGTCTCTTCAGTGGAACGTGTGTTCGCCACGGACTATGTGGGAAGAGAACTCATAGCGATCTTTGCTGCGATGTCCACAAATGTTGCATTCTAGTGGATCCCTGTAGCCATGGCAACCCATATGGATAGTGTACATGACGTGATCCAGGAAAAGCACCCTGCAGTGCTCGCATTGGAAGGCTCGCACTTCATGGCCTTCGCGTGCGAACACCCTCACTCCTTCGTGGCTCAACGGCCTTTCGACGGGCACCCGCATTATTGCCGTTCCCATTCCGGCGACGTTCCGAGGCGACGCTTCCATCACCCGATCACCCGAACAGACCGTCGCCGGACTGGCTCGTGATCTCAAGCCGGGCGGAGGGTCTCTCCCGTGAAATCCCGCCCTTTCCTGGGGGCTGCTGCGGGCAGAGTCGGCCGATTCCACCCCGCTGTGGTTGGGGGACTCCTCTTGTCCGGGCTGGGGCTGCTTGCCTTGCCTTAAGGCGGTGGGGCCGTTTGAGATGGGCTGAGTGGGGAAGTCGGGGGGCTGGGGTGGCTGTGGTTGCAGCGTTTCACAGTTTCCTGGGCGCTCTGTTCGTTGGCCTATGGGTAGCATGCGGTGGAAGAGGGGGTTGACTAGAGGCACCACGTCAGCCATAGACAGAGGAGGTCCTGGATGGTGGATCATCGGCCGAAGGGACTCCGATCCCAGGTAGGTCATTGCGTTGCTGATGGCTTGCTCCACCATGTGAGGTGGCATCAGTTCGGACTGCTTGTCATACTTAAGACCCATGTTATATCCTAATTCGGGGAAGCCGTAGCGCACCATCTTTTCACCTGAAACGAAGGTGTACTATAAATATACTTTTCGTAAAAACACCTTGCGTTTGACAAGGGAAAAAAAAATAATAATATGATGATACGTGCAGGTATAAGCAAAACTGACTTTAAAAACATTTCCTTTTTATTGAGTCAAACATTATTTCTTGCTGATATTTTTTGGGGCTTGTTTTTCACATTTTGTTCTTGAGGTTCTGCATGTACAAGTCTAATGGGTTGGAAAGCCCCATCCACTGTTTAACCCCTCTAGAGCAGGGATGCGGTGAGCTGTTTTCTCTCGATAAGAGCAATGACAAAGTTACAGGTGTACCTAACCACAGACTGAAAAACATTTCCTTGCTTCTCTGTCATCCGCTTGCTGTAGCTTGCTCAAGTCTTTTTCTCTAATAGTGTGGCAAATAAAACCAAAGTTAAAAGAAGAACATCTAATCTACTGATCTTACAAGGGTGGGTTATTGGATGAAGCGGGCAACACAACAATGAAAATGAAAGAATAAACCAGCTCAGTTTCAAAGTCAGTACAGAAATGAATCTGAGGACATATTTGAATATTACTGTCATTAAATTTAGTCAGAAAGTACGTGTGAAGAATGACAAGCACTTTCACAGCATGTTTAACATGTTACTAATAATGTAATCTGGACATATGACATGAACATGGAGCTTAAAATGAGTTAATTAAATTCTCCTGCATGATGTTAATTCCCTCTATTAGTGCAGAAAATAAAGTCTAAATCATAAGCTCCATCTAAAGCTGACAATTATGAAAGTAAATGAAAATGTATTTAAATTAAATAAAATACCCAGTTCTAACGGGACATTATTTCCGCTCAGAGTGAGGGTTATACAGGTACTACTGTGAAAATTAGAAGTGCATGACTTTCTGTAACTCAACTTTAAAGGTGAAATGTACATATTATACAGACAAAGTATAACTACTTCTTTTTTTTTTTTTTTTTTTAATCTCATGACAATTAAGATTTTATCTCAATCTTCACTTTTCTTCTCCCATTTTTCCTAAATTTCCAAAACTGAGTAACTGTGACTCGATCAAACACATTATCTACACAGTAAGTCACTTTTAAAGGATTTATTTTAGATACTTATGAAGTATTATTGGGTTCATGACAAAAAAAAGCAGCTTTAATTTTTAATTTTGTACCTTATTACAATTGAGAAGTTGGACTTTTTTTTTTTTTTAACTTTTACTCAAGTAGGAGTTGAATCAGTACTTCTACTTTTACCAGAGTTTTTTTCACACAAGTAGCTGTACTTCTACTTAAGTACAGAATGTGAGTACTTTGAACACCTCTGACATATCCCTCTTTAGATGTCATGAGTCGATAAAATGTGTTGGTTTCACCTTTTATGTTGAATTACCTGAATAAATATTCAAATTTTCCAAATAGTACCTGTGTAGCAGTGGAGTGCCTGTTTATATTGAGGTACCCACCGACAAATTTCTGAGGAGTAGTGCTCTTCCTTTTGCCCACATTGCTGGGCAGCCTTTCAATTACAGGCGGTCGGTCAAAGGTCGCCATGGGATGAGACTCTGCGATGGACCTCGGATCTTTGGGAACATCACCTTGAAAAAAAAAAAGAAAAAAAACATTTGGGCATTAGATTTGACATTAGACAAAACATCTCATAAAAACAATTTAGTTTTTTGTGACAGTGCACTGAACATCCATCATCTAAACATGCCTTTAAAAAAAGAAAAAAAAAGAAAAGAAAAATCAAACATAAAATAAATGAGTTATTAAGACATTTGCACAGCTTTATTCTTCTAATACTGCCCATTCATTTATCATCATTGGCTATGGCCTGAAAAAAAATATGACTTAGGCAATGATGCTGTTAGGCTAATGAAGGGGAACCGAGTAAATTAACTGAAATTGATCATTCATAACTATACAACAATCTATTGTAATTGGGTCTTTCCATGAAAAATACGGTATCTGGCATATTTTAAGCTTTCCAGATCTGGTAATAAAAGACAAATTTAAGCAAATTTCCCTCCAGGATGTACCCAATTATGATTTCAGATGAATATATTAAAAATACTCTTGCTCTGAGCTATCCTGAAATTAATGAATATTTAATAAAATATTGAGGCCAAAATGAGGACAGGAAAAGCTACCGAAAACATGGCTTGAAATAGTCTTATATAGCGCTAACAAAATGGGTCAGAGCAGTAAAAATACTATCATAATAACCCATAAATACTCACAACTCCACACTTTGCTCTTTGTTAATTAATCATTTTCATGTCTTTTTACAATAAATTTCACAAGAACGTGAATAACCTGAAAAATATGAACGTTTTGAAATGTCTGAAGGGTAAGTTTAACAATGTTCTGCCTGTATTTAAATGTTTTATGTACTTGTAGATCCACTAATAAATAATAATTGACACGTTTAAATGATAAACCGAGACATGATAGTGTTAAAATTGCATTTAGTTTTCTGAAGAAGTGTCAGTTTAATCATGTTTTTCACATTGTTTTAAAGGACAGTTGGTAGGTGTGAACATTTTCAGCACATAATTTAACTTTTTTTTGTTGCATATATTATGTTATTTTAGTGGTTATTTATGTGCAGTTTAATATAAACTCCCTATTCTTATTATTTTTTTTATTGTATTGTGTATTTGGCCACTATTATAATTACCATTCCTTTATTAGTAAAAACAATTTACCTGTGTACGGACCGGCATCTGCAGTCGGACCCAGGCCAATACCCTGTAGGTAACTATGGCAACGCTCTTTATGCTCCTCCAAAGAAGTACGCTGTTTGTAGCTCCTTCCACAGTAGTTGCACTTGTGTGGTTTGCCAACTAAAAGTGAAGACATTTCAACGGAGAGCATATTAATTTCATTCCTTGTTGCACATACAGAAAGCGTGGGTACAGTCCAATGAGATAATGTAACCTGGGGCACTTTTCAGGCAAGTGGGTTGTAGTAAATACTGTGAACAGTCAGAAGTACAAACAAACCCAAAAGTAAGTTTCTGAGATCATGGATGTTCCACTACTAGTGTGAGGATTCCACTGTTGCCAGACAGAAAGACGAGCTGTGGGCGCAGACACAGTTGCACCATCGAGTCTGTAATTCACAATGCTTTGGTCTCTAAAGACGTAGCTACAGTGAACTCCCACTACTGTGGCACAGCATGAGTGAACAGGGGAGTTGATCACGCATCCCATGGTGGCGGTAGGAAACTGACTCCAATGTTAAATGGCTATGGAGGTGGAGTGTGAATCATTGCAACATTTCTGTTTTATTCAATGTCTTCCTACCCAGATAAATGGAAACACAAATATGTAGCTTTCAAATACAACCTTAGCCAATCTGTGTGCTACATCTCTAAAGTGACTAATAAATGACATGTATTTATATGGCTTATGACTCATTACTTAATTTGTGACATCTACACGCATCAATTGACAAATGATTGGTCAGACTTTTGCAAAAAAGACCGACTGTAACGTGTGAGAAACAACAACATTTAGGTTAAATTACCCAAGTGGTTTTCGTTGGTTAGATAACAGCTGAAAGAAAAATAATAATAATGATAGTTTTGGTTTTTTTTTAAGCGCTATGGTTCAATTGTAACGAGTTGCATTAAAGTGAAAATCCTACGCAGGCAGACTGAGGAAGTAGATCTGTGTCCTGTGGTAGATCATTTTCAAAACTGTGACTGTGACTCATAAAGGGACGAGGTGAGTGAACAGGAGGCCGCAGAGGTATACTGATGTGACACTAGACACCAGTCATTAACAGTGTGATATAGTAAGACATTCACTAGTAGAATGGTGACAGTATTACTCGAAGAGGTTGTTGCCGACAATCCGGTGCACTTGACACTGTGAGAACAGAGAAGACTAAAATGTCTCAGTCTGAGAAATGAAAGCACACATACACACATTTAGAGGTAGTTCACATGTGAAAATTATATTATTTTCCCATGAAATAAGATCGCTGCTTCTCTTTCTTTTTTTTTTTTTTCAGCTCTTATAAAGTTGTGCTGATAAGTTTACATACCTGAGCACAACTTGGGATTCTTTGGCCTTGAGGAAATGAATGATAATATAAAAACTTTTCTTTCACTCGTGGCTACTGGGTTAGTGAAGCCATTTATTATCAAATACTCTCTTTTTAACCCTTTGATGCATGAATTATGAGAACCTTAGTCAAGATTTTTATTCCTCTTTGAAACAGGATAAAGAACAATGATAATACTTGCATCTGCTGATTTTCTTACAATATCCACTACATCAGACAGTCACCATTACAGTCTTTACAGCAAAAAGCTAATTTCACACAACAGTCAATGAACAAACAAATCTAAAATCGTAAGGAAAACCACCTCCTTACTCCCATCCCCTACCGGCAGCAAATCTAACGTGTTACCGTAGTGGTCTAGTTTTGCTCAATGTAACTTTTGGCTAGATTTCCCTGAAAGTGGCCAACGAATCAAGGTGAAGTATAGAGTCAGAGGGCGGGTGTAACAAAGTGACGCTGCAGCAATCTGGAGAGAAACAACTGGAAACAACCATAGAAGAAGAAGAACAGGTGGAGTTTTCATTTATTAAAGATGAGTGAAGAAGGTGAGAAAACAATGAGTAATCTTTGAATTCTTTTTACAGAAGCGACAACGGTTGTTAAAATGCATAATCCACCATTTTGTTTTGTCATTCGTAACTTTCTCCGGACTCCTCCGTGAACTTTTAGACATCTAACGCTTTTAATCCTGCCATATATTTATATTCCGCTATGAAAAACATCCTCAGGAGTAAAGCATTCGTGCTAAGGAAGAAGGACCCTGGTTCAATTCCCACACCAGACCTTTCTGTGTGGAGTGTGCATGTTTTCCCAGTGTCTGCGTGGGTTTTCTCTGGGTACTCTGGTTTCCTCCCACCATAAGTTAATTGGTGAATCTAAATTGCCCATAGGTAAGAAAGTGAGAGTGATTGTTTGTCTATATATGTTCAGCCCTGAGATGAACTGGAGACTCATACAGGGTGTACCCCGCCTTCACCCATTGTAGCTGGATTAGGCCCCCAGTGACCCCCGTGACCTTAGTGAGGATAAAGCGGGTTCAGATGATGAAAGAAAAAAAAAAAAATTCACATATATATGTATATAAATAAAATAAAAATAATTGCGGGACCTGCAATGTGACAATTGCGCACAAGTACATTTCGATGTCGATGCTCAAACGGTATATTGTGCAGTTCTAATCGACAGTCTTGATGATTTGTGTGAATGAAATAAAACCTATAGATTAAATAATATCATATCCCTTGATACCAACTGTAAAATAAACAGGACTTTTTCAGTGAATCATGTGGTAATGATCGTACATGTTCTGCTGTAACCGTCACGCCTTGGTCTTGTGGTCTATGAATGACACCGTATTGGCAGAAGTTGAAACCAAGGTTGATTGTAATTTTTTTTTTCTTTATATGAACACATGTTTAAAAAAAAAAATGGTGGCTAATGACAAAGGGTTTCAATATTGTGAAAATGAGGGAACATATACCAGCAGGGTCACTGCAGTCATATTCATTCTGAGTAGTGAAAGAGTAACTTCAAACTGAAAATGTCATCATGGAAATCATTTCTTTACTGCTTTCCAGCCGTGAAACTAAAACAGTGGAATAGACAGTAAATTCAGTCAAGTATGACTTTTCTTGTTTTCAGTGGTTGACATCTACATACCCCCCCCCCACACACACACACACACACACACACACACACGCACATAAGATACTGTATACTTCATTACTTTTAGAACTTCTATAACCACCCACATATGACCTTGTGCAGATGTTGGATAAACTTTAAGAATCCACCTTTCAGTTGCTATTTTTATTCATGCAAATGACCCACACCATGCACTCAGACACACTTGACTGACTACATTTGGCTAATAAAAGGGAGCTCGCTTCAATTTACATCCTTTTTCTTGTAAAAAAAAAAAAAAAAAAAGCCCTGAAAACAAGACTTGTCTTATGCTTTCTTCATTGGAAACAACATTTTCCTGTGCGATATT
Organism: Siphamia tubifer; assembly: GCA_020466265.1. Lineage (NCBI taxonomy): Eukaryota > Metazoa > Chordata > Actinopteri > Kurtiformes > Apogonidae > Siphamia > Siphamia tubifer. The sequence continues at coordinate 41,607,571 of CM035803.1, read as the reverse complement.
TGACCTGTTCTTTTGTAGAATCTTCAAATGCAACATATACTTGATCTGCAACTCCCTGTTGCTTTGTTTAACCCTTTTCTTCCTCACTTTCTATGGTTTGTTTCCCTTTTTTTGCTACACCTGTTCTTCCTGGCAGTACGCACAGACTAAATATGATGTCTGTGAATTCACAAAACAGAACAATCTGTACAAATTCACAATTCAGCAACAACACATGTACTATATTTTTGTATATTTACTTATTTATCGAATTCCCTCAAGACTGTTTGGCAAAAAAAGCACAGAGTAAAATCACTAGTGTTAATCTCACACTTAAAGAGTTCATTTTAACACTACCTCAGTAAACGTATGGTCCATATCTACACTGTAAGATGTACACTGAACCTAGAGTTACGTTTCCAGAGTCAACTTTACACTAGTAAGGGTTAATATTTTACACTACACTAATTAGAGTCAATCAAGTTTTATTTACACTATGTGAGAAGTAACATCCATAGTGTTATTCACATTTAACACAGAAGAGTTAAGTGTTAAAACATAACTTTTCCAGAGTTAAACCTACTTAACACTACATGTTTACAAATAAATTACTTAAAAAAAAAGTTGGTTTTCACTATTTAAAAACACGACATAACTTTATTCTTTCACATAGATTCTGCTTGAATGAAAAAAAAACAAATGCAATAGTTAATTTAGAAAAACTTACTGCAGTATTTAAATGTCCATCTCGTTAATCAGTTTGAGCGCAGAGACCTTTCAAAGTCAATATCTTTTAACACTGGAATGTATCTGACTCTTTTCGGTGTTGGATTAACTGGCAAAATCTGTTTACTTTAACACTGAATATGTGACACTAACAACTAACAACACTGCAAGTCCTTTTGTTAAATGTGACTCTGATCACTTTTGGAATAAGTGAAAGAAATAAAAGACTTTGACGCTGCATTGAATTGAATTGACTTTTTTTTACACTGGCAAATTTACTGTGCAGGTGTGACTTAAATAGTCATACTCTTACAGGAAAAACAAGTTGGTGGATGAGAAGAATTCAGCTGAACAATAAAGGAAGTGAAAACGGTCATGGTTGATGATGGAAGACACATGTGGAGGAGAAGATAGTAAGTAAGATAAACAGAAAAAGAAGCAAGTGAGTAATAAATGAGACAAAAGACAGCGAGTAAATGACATGCAGACTGACACAAACATGAAAGCAAACACATGGATCCGCGACCAAACACAGACATTACATCTACCTATAACAAAACTCTGAATGAGTAACCCCTTACCCCTGACGAGAGAAATGACGGTGTGTCTGACCTTGATTTTAAAGGTGCCAAAGAAGGGAGAGCACATCGTCTGTGATAGAAAAGTGGGTTACAGTTGAGAGAGAGAGAGAGAGAGAGAGAGAGAGAGAGAGAGAGAGAGAGAGAGAGAGAGAGAGACTGACAGCACGTCCCATGTGTTTTTCAACAGATATTTTCCTCTTTACTGAGTCAAACAAAGTCAAAGGAACATGTCCTTGGCATTTAACCATAAAGCTCTCACAAAGCTGTAAATTTATCACAGACAGATGGATATAGATAGATGTATAGCTAGAACACCAATGTAAAATATCAATAAAATAAGTTACAGATCTGAATGCATTATTAATTGTACCACTGTAAGGTGTGGCTTATAGTCCAGAAAATACGATATCTAAACATCAGTTAACAAATTAATCTTGTTTTTGTTCTGCAATTTTTTTGTATCTCTACATAGCAGAGGAAGAAGCCAGGTATCTGGCCTTAACAGCGAGAAAAAAAAAAAAACGATAACAAAACACGTAATAGTCTCAGGAATAGACTGACACAACTTGAAGGGGAATGAAGTGGATGAGCAAAAACAGAACAGAAGAACACAAGCCGAGGAGGAGTCTTACCGGCATGAGTACGCAAATGACCAGTGAGGGCATCGCGCCTCCGGCAAGCGTAGCTGCAGAAGGGACATTTGAAGGGTTTTTCTCCCGTGTGTAGCTTGATATGTCGAAGTAAGTTTCCCTTCTGGGTGAATGAAACGCCACACTGGTTGCACTGGAATGGCCTTTCACCTACAATAAAAAGAGAAGCAGGACTTTATTTGGGGAAAATAATGACAGCTTTCAATCTTTTTAAGTACAACTGAGCCCATTCGTGCATTGTAGATATTTAAGAGGTGTTGAGAATAACTTTTAAGATCAATTAGGGCTGCACGACATATTATTTGATCATTGATGTGGCACTGTACATGTGCGCAATAGTCACATCGCAGGTCCTGCAATTATATAAATGTTTGTTTTGTTTTTTTTTATAAATGTATTCATTATATCATATAAAATTTTCTTCATTAAATTAAATTCATGTATTTAACTTATTTGTATTGATCCATTTTTGTTTAGTATTCATTTATTTTATTTTTGTCATTTTAATTCATATATTTTGTATTCCTTTATTTTTAATCTTTAATTTTATTTAATTATTTTGGCTACAAGAAGGATGACACTGAAAAGAATGTTCTGTGTCGACTACTTATCTGTTTGACCATTTGTGTCAGCACCACACAGCTGTTATATACACCCGACCACTTTTTTCATATCGCAATATAGGCTTTATATCGTAAGGTTTTAAAAAAAATCGCAATGTCAGTTTTTTTTCTAATATCCTGCAGCCCTAAGGTCAATCATATTCCTTAATATGATTCATAAAAGTACCAGATGCTAATGATCATCCGGGATTTTTCCAGAAAAAAATATTATGAATGTTATGAAGTTTGCGGCAAGTTTGTTTGTTCAGAGATTGAAAGAAATATTTAGAATCCGTCGATCCAATGTCTGGATGCACTTTAATCGAGAGGGAGGAACCAAGGCAAAATGCTGGGAATCGACATAGAATAGACATAGTAGGTCAAAGATCACAATCACCAAAAATCTGTTTTCACAATGATATGAGATATGGTAAATCTGATAAAATGTATGCAAGGGGGGCGGGGTTTATTATGCCCTGCACCACTTGTTAGTAAGTTTTTTTTGTTTTGTTTTTTAAATCAATGACTAGAAATAACAATAAAATTTAATTAATCAATTACTAGAAATATTGGGATAATGTGGATGTTGACAGGTTTCTGGATCAGGATTCACATTGATCTAATGATCTAAATAAACTTAAAATGTCTAAATGTAGAAGTACATTGATATATATATATATATATATATATATATATATATATATATATATATATATATATATATATATATAAAATTTTTGTTTTGCTGTTTATGGGTAATGAAATAAAAAATAATATTAAGCTTGTTTTTCTACATAATAAAAAAAATCAGAAATTTTTAATTGCAAGGTATTTCTGAGTGTCATAAAAGGTGAAAGGAGCTGACTAATGATATTTGTCTAAAATCTACTTCCAAAAGTCTAACTGATGCAGTTAAAACTGTGTGGCTGTATATTATATAACACTGAACATGTGTGTATGAGAGAAGACATAGATGTACAGTGAAATATGTGCTCTTGGGTCAATACTCACATATGTTCTATAGAAATGAAAGAGAACATACCTATCTATAGGTTTTCTTCTCACACATAATGCTCACTGCTTTTCCGGGAACACTTTTTTTCCCATTGCATAAAAGTAGTATATGGCTACCATCTTCTGCTTTAATGACAATCGTTTGATCTGTAGCCAGTTGGAAAAAAGAAATATGATCCTAATGCTGTGACAACCAGAGCAGTCACAGCGTCAGTTGGAACAGGTTGCGGGGGATTCCTAGGATATTTTTTTCCCTGATAATAATTCTAAGCCTAACCTATTGTCTTTGAACAAAAACAAAGAAAGAAGCTCTACACACCCACTGTCAAGGAAAAAGAAATGATTTCTGACTCAGTCCATAATCGGGAAAATGTGCACCACCTATATACACAGGGTGGTTAATCCCGAAATCTAACAAAAACTAAACAAGTCCATCGAACACCAGACAGTTTCTGTAAGCACTTAAAAGCTTTTCAAGGGTTGTAAAAAATACTGTTCTTGTACCATTTGGTTGTCGTGTTCCAGGATCAGCTGTGACATTTGGCCCGGCGAGCCCTTCCTGTAAGTTACTTGGGCTGTCAGTGAAGGACTCGTCCAACGCTAGTCCTTCTTCTCCGGTTTGACCCGTCTCTTCCAGTGCTGGGCTTCTGTTGTCTGCCTCCTCCACAGTGTCTTCCTCTTGTTTAATTGTCAGTTCTACATACAAAACAGAAGAGCACCACTGAAAAATACCACTTAATACTTCTTATAAAGACATTGTAGAAATAGAAAAGAAGTCCTTCTATGACAGACATTCCGTTAAGCATTTCATGCTCAGTGTTGGATGCTGTTATATAAACATATCAACACTATGAATATGAATTATTAACCCTCCTGTTGTGTTCATTAGTCAGGAACAACAATGGTTTTCCTGGGTCAATTGTGATCCAGAGCATGTTTAATTATCCCCAAAATTTTCGAAACAAAACCAAAAAAATCCAAACCAGCATTGTTAATATTTCATGACTAATTCCATTAATAACCATTCTATCAATATTTAGTGAAATTGTGTTTTTACCTCTAACAGGTAACGTTCAATTGAGATAGTTCATTGGTTTTTGATAAAAAAAATAAAATACATGTTCAAACTTTCACTACTTTATTACTTTTGAAAGACCAACATATAAAACATAACATTAAAAAAAGAACATGAAACATTTCACAGTTCTAAAGAAATAAATAGTTGGACATTTCTGACGTCATTTTACTTCCAGTTTGACTGCTGGGTCAAATTGACCCAAACACTGTCTATGTAAATATGTGAGGTGAACTATTGTCATATTACATGTTGATTACACTAAATAAAGCCAGCAGAAGAAGTTTCATACTGAAAAAATACTTTCCTTAATTTCAAACTTTAAAACGGGTCAATTTGACCCATAACAGGAACTAGAAAAGCAGACTACACCCCCCCCCCCACACACACACACACACACGCACCCTTCCACCGAGCACCACCAAAATTTAATCATTTGTTCCTTGTGTCAGTATCAACTTTTTCAGAAAATTTCAGTCAAATCTGTCCATAACTGTTTGAGTCATCTTGATAACAGACAGACAGACAGACATACACTGGCAAAAATATTACTCCCCCCATTCCTTGGCAGAGTAACAAAAAAAAAAAAAATAATAAAAAAATAAATAAATATATATATATGTGTGTGTGTATATGTTGACCATGGACTGTACAGTTGTACTCATAAGTTTATATACAGTACTCTAACAGAGTTTAGGATTCTTTAGCCATTTTTCTGAGAATATTAATGATCATACAAAAATGTTTCTTTCACTGATGGCCTGTGGTTTGGTGAAGCCATTTAATATCTTTTTAAATCATATTGACTACAGAAATTATCCAAATGACCCTGATCATACGTTGACACATGGAATTCTTTTGTGGTCGTTGAAACAGTAAATGAAAAAGTTTATTTTCTCAGATGGTAAGTGGACTGAGTTTATATAGCACATTGTATGCACCCATGGCACTTTACAATTTCCTTACATTCACACACACGCACGCACACACACACACACACACACACACACACACACACACACCAGTAAGCAGCTGCTGCCATGACCTGTCAGATCTACTGGGAGATATTTGATGTTCACTGTCTTGCCAAAGGACACTTAGACATGTGGACAGTTGGAACCAGGATTCAAACCCCCAAACATTTGATTATACTGCTCTACAATTTCTTTTTTAGAAAGTATCTGCTTCAGACATTAAATGTGCTAAATCGTACATACTTTAATCAGACTAATGAGTAAACAAATGACAAAAGTGCTGGTTCGCTCATGTTTTTAATATATAACACACAATTAATCCATATATTCGCTGGTTTATGTGTAACAGGGTCAATTATTTTGCAGCAATGCGGGTATGTCAAAAACAATTTTTGTGATTATAATTGGATAAAATCTGTTATTAGTATTTTAATTAGTTTTTAGTTAATACCTGACAGGTTGGGCCTCCGAGTTAGTATGTGGAACCTCTTAGTTTGAGTCCATTCTCACCATGCACTTTATAGTGCGACACTGCCCACTATATCTGGCATCTTCGCGCCTTTACCTCTTCCCCATTGTGCCGGATCTTTATGGAGGAGGGAAGCGGCCGTGCAGTCGGGGAAAATTGCTGTTCTGGCTTCTATAAATCTCACTTTGGGTGAATTGGCTACTTCAAACTTTGGTGAATCATATTTATGTGTGACCAGGGGAAAGGTTTGAAGATGTATTTATTTTTTTTATGTATTTCTAAAAATTATTTTTCCCCATTATTTATAAATTATTTTTTAGATTATTTTTATTTAAATATTGTATTTTATTATTTATTTATTTATTTATTAATGTATTGGTTTTTATGTTCTATTTAATTTAATTATTATTATTATTTTAATTTTGTAATTTTGAAAAATGATTTTTCGTAAATTGTATTTCATGTCTACTTAATTACAAACTTGGTCCTCATGAGACATGGAAATGAGCCTGTGTGTGCGTGTGTGTATCTGACTGAATTGGATAAGGTCATATGACTGAAAGTTACCTGTGTTTAGCTTTGCACATTCTCTACTGTCTGTATTATGGTCTGTGTATATGAAAGAAATTATTAATAATTTCTTATGACTGATACCTAGAAGCTGTAGGTGGTGAATAGTTTCCCGCCACTAGCACCCACTCACACATATATACACACACATGTGCAATTATCAAATCTTTTTTTGTTGTCATCTGGCCAGTCTCCCATTGCCGGTTAGTTATTATAAGCCATAGGGCTCTGACACTCCCTTTCTCCCCAAGGACTGCAAGGAACCAGACCATCCTGTTTCTCTCTCTCTGTCTGTCTGTCTGTCTCTCTCTGTGTCTCTCTCTCTTTGTCTCCCTCTCTCTGTCTGTCTCTCTCTCTCTCTCTCCAAGTTTCTTTTCATCATGAAAGTCTGTCTTAGTACTGTCTACCTGTGGAGTTGCTAAGTTACTGGGATGCCCATTGCACATACCTATTTAATTATGTATTATCAACAGCAATCTGACTTAAGTTAACCTTGGTACATTTCAGATCAGTCATTCAATGTCTGCCCAACCAGCCCACCTTGAATCTCAATACCTATTATAGTCTGACTCAGTTGTTTAAAAAAAAAAAAAAAAAAAGATTTCTTAATTTTTAAACCTTTTGTCAAATCACTGCAGCTACATGTAGCGTTTGCCAAAGAGGAAAAGTGCACACACAAGGACTAGTCAGTTTGTGTTCAGTAAATGGTAGGTGGTCCATAGGGGACACTGGGGTTTAAATAGACCAGTAGAATAAGGACTGTAGGGGCGGCCACGGCTCAGTTGGTATAGCGGATCGTCCATTAACTGAAGGGTTGGCTGTTCGATTCCCGTTCTGTCCTAGTCAGTCCGTTGTGTCTTTGGGCAAGGCACTTCACCCTCCTTGCCCCGAGTGTCACTCACACTGGTGTATGAATGTGTATGAATGTTCGGTGGTGGTCAGAGGCGTGAAATGGCAGCCACGCTTCTGTCAGTCTGCTCCAGGGCAACTGTGACTACATATGTAGTTTACCACCACCAGAGGGAACATGTGAGAGTGAATGAATAATGGATCTACTTTGGGTACCTTGAAAAACGCTATAGAAATCTAATCCGTTATTAGAAATTTGGGTGTTTCTGTGGAACTGGTTCTAAAATCAGGACATGGTGCTAAAGATATTCTTTCTGACTTTAAAAGAGAACTAATACATAAGCAAGTATAAATATGAATCACATATATACATATAAATATATATATAAATATATATATATATATATATATATATATATATATATATATATATATATATATATATATATATATATATATATATAAAAAACCATAGCTGCCAACACTCCCGTTTTTCCCGGGACTCTCCCATATTTTAGACAGACGCTCCCCTCCGGTTTTGTAATTCTCCCGGTAATCTCCCGTCATTTATTAGGTCTGATTCTTTATATTGCTTACTTTGTATCTCCATTGCTAGTTTATGGCAGCTATAACCAACTAATTTCCTGCAAGGATCAATAAAGTATCAGTTCTATTCTATTCTATTCTATTCTATTCTATTCTATTCTATTCTATACTATTCAAAATATGGGTCCAATCCCAGAGATTTAGTTTTTGTTGAATGTTTTATTCCGTAACATTATACAGTTTTTAATAATTTTGATGCTGTAAATAGTGAATGCCTACATTTAGATGATGTGTTTTTAATTATGAAGTATTTATTCTGAATAGAATAATTAGCAATTAAAGCCATTTCTTTCATGTTTACATGGAAATGTTAATTCTAAATAAAGTTTTCTATGGGAAATGGGTGTATTCTGCTGGAATTAAGTGCTGGAGCTACAAAGGGTTATGATTGGACAGGATGGCTGCTTAACATTTGGATGTCTACTGGACATCCAATTGCGTGCACTTCCTGTTTTGCTTTTGTTTCAACTTGAAACATGGAAGGACAGAAATGACATGTGATTTTTTTACATTAATTGTTATAACAATTACAAAACAACAACTTTCTTAACTCCTACTAACAGTCGTCTAAATAAAATCTTTGCACAATTTTTGAGGTCCATGATTCTAAAGTTAGAACTAAATTTAGTTGTTTTAATACCTCTGCTCACTTCAATATGTGCAAATGTTCCACCAAAACTGAGTTCTATCAAACACTATTTTGCAAAGACAGTGTTGCTGTACTTTTGGCATCACACAAAGATAAGTGTGATTTATTTACAGAACGGAAAATCAGCCACAACTATGTCCGCTCCTAGCATGGTGCTAACAAAGTGTGAGGTGGGGTCTCGAAATGCAGTAGTACATTCACCTAACACTTTTTTTTCATGTCTCACCATGGGCGTTTTTGCATCCTTTTATGTTTTTTTTTTCTGATCTAAGTTGAGATTTGAAAGAAAGATCAGTTTTCTTTTTGACCCATAATTACCCAAGGACGAGCGAAACCATCTACTGATCTAAACTGTTTAATACCTATTGATAAATTCATCCTGTCAATACATGTACATTACACCTGGTCTACAAGTAAAATGCTTTTGGAATAAATCTAATGAAATGTTACCACGTGTGTGTTACTGATAAAGAACACGTAAGTCTTAAATGCTGGTTGGCTCAAGTTTCCAAGATAAGTCTGAGATTAAAATGGGAAATTGTTAGAATTAACAAGAGAAAAGGTTTTACTTAAAATGAATATTGGTCTCAGATCTACCAGACCTACTTCAACACACTGTCTGCACATTATGATCCATTCACTTTACAGGTTTTTTCTAGTGGAATATTTACTAATCCATTGATTGTAACAATCAATTAATCAAACTTTATTTTGATAGACCCCCCCCTCTCTCATTATCCCGCAGTTGTAGGAACAGTTAAACAATTTAAAACATTTAAAATAAAATACATAAATAATAATAGTAAGTAAAAGTCAATCCATAAAACAGCAGAATGTTAAAAGTAAAAATTTAATTAAAAGCTATATATGTACATAAATCACCATATGTGACCCTCCAGCACAAAAACCAGTCACGTGGGTCAAATTTCAGAAATTAAGATTTTATATTAATCTGAAATCTCATTAAAAATGCTTGTGTGACACTAATTCAACCAATCAGCAGCCATTTTTAACATCGCCCTAGCAATAAGGGATTTTGTTTACACAAGAAGGCCTCTCATTGGTTCAAATATATAATTACATAGATTTCTTTGTAAGGGTTGTCTAGAGGGAATCCTGATCTTTCCAACGGTACCAAACATGATGGGGAAATACCGAACAGGAGCGCGAAGGAAAGGCCATTTTTCTTTGTTTTAGACTTAATTACTGTCACAGTCAGTTGTTGTCCTTCCTCAAAAGCATGATTCGAAGAACTTATGGTAAGTATTTAACAAAAACTCATAGTTAGAAGTGTTCAGGAGACATTTTACTGAGATTTTATGCATAAACTTCAAATTCGATAATTTTGATCCATATAACGTATTTGAGGCTATAGCTAGAAATACAGCTGTGAGACTGAACCACTGGTTTTGTGCTGGAGGGTCACATATATGAGTAATAACTAAGGGTCCACCAATACATCGGCCGGCTGATATATCGGGCCGATATTTGTGTTTTTTAAGTGTATCGATGAAAGTGAAAATGGCTCTCCTAAAATATAGAAAGTATAATGTGCACAATGCTACATGTTTGCAATTGTTTTAAATATACTTAAGTATTTCATGTTTTTGTTTAAATGTCAATGTTATTGTTAAATATTTAGTTTTAACTTGAGACCTGGAATATTTGTAATTTTTTTCATCTATTTATCTATTTATTTTTACCCATATCGGCATATTTGTTTTCTGATTTAGCACATGTAACACCTGAAGTGGATACTTTCTAAAAAAATTGCAGTTTGTTGTCTTTTCATGGTCATCAGATATGACCCATTAGGATGTTCAGAGGTTCTGTAGTTACCATGGAAACACCCCATCTTCTAGAATGTTGATTAACCAGTAAAAACCCATGGAGTCGGATCAATGACAGTGGATGGAGACATTTGGTTTCTGTTCAGTTAATGAAAGATTTTGTTGAAAATAGAGATGACTTGGTTTCAGATTTGGCCTAATTTTGGTATTTTTGGGGGTTTTCGGGCAAATCCTTGAGCGTTAACCAAACCAAATCTTTTTTTTTTTTTCTTCCAAAATCGAATTCTAAAGCACGTAAGCGCAACATGATTACGTCATTAATGTTTAAGAGAAGATAACCTCCAATTTGCTCGCAGCCATCATCACAAATGGAAGCAGTCAACAGAAGGAGCGGTGTATGGCAGCATACTTTAAAGTGAAAGAGGGATTCAAGTCACGCACTGTGCACACTTTATAGCACAGAGTTGTCTGGTAGTGGTAAAGACATGAAACACTACACAACATCTATGCTTTTTAAACATCTCTAGACAAAGCACCCGGTGTAGTACGAGTTGTGCAAGGCCGAATCTAATGTCAGTGAGGCTTCAGGTACCACAACCACACAGCTACAAATACAAGGTAGTTATTCTATTGTTCTTTAGTAAGAATAGCACTTTTTAGCACTTTCTTTATTCTTTAGTGAACAGAACACAAAGCCTGTACACTGAATGACTTTCAGTGAAACATTTCTGTGATGTTCTTCAAGTCTTACTATATTTAATCTAAATGTTAAGGAAAGGAAATAAACTGTGCAATGGTTTTGAGTGCATTATAATCTAATAGGCTAGCTCAGGGGTGTCAAACTCATTTTAGTTCAGGGGCCAAATTCAGCTACATTTGATAAGAAGTGAGCCAGACCAAATAAAAACATAACAATTTATGAATAATAATCAATTGTCCATGTTTTAGAGCAAAAAAACTATTTACATGATGAAAATGATTACATCTACAAACCATCCTTTCAAACAGTGTGAATAGTATGAACACACTCAAAGAACTGTATTATTTTAACATTATTAGGCTTTAGTTTATCATTTTTACGTGTTGATATTATAGCTTACAAACATACAAAACATGTAGTAATAGGTAGAATATTATTAAAATTGTATTTATTTCTCCTAAGACATTACAGATTGTTCATATTTTCTCTGCTTATACAGATTTTTTGGTGAAATTATAATTTGTATTAGTGAAACTAATTGAAAACATTGACATTTGTAAAGAGAAAAAAAAATGTGACTTGTAAGTTTCAAAAGGTTATTTTATGATAGTGAATGTGGAACCTCAACTAAAATAAACTTATTCTTATATTGGTGTCATTTTTACATTTCACAAATTCATCCAAAGGACCGAACTGGAGCCTTTGGCGGCCCAGATTTGGCCCCCGGGCTGCATGTTTGACACCTGTGGGCTAGCTGATAATTGGATTTGGATTCGGACAAATTTTAAGCAGTGGATTCAGTATTCGGCAGAAGCTTAGAAATCAGAATTCAAGACATCTCTAGTTGAAAATGTAACTTTTTCATCAGTTTTAATTTGAGGGTTTTTTATGATAATCTACATCAGAATTGTCAAAGTTATTTTGGTTCAGCACAATATGTTTTAAAGTAGGCCGGATCAGTGAAATACAAATATAATAATATATAAATTACATCAATTCCAAAGTCATCTCTTTGTTTTTAGAGTGAAATCAACTTAAATTTCAGCTTGTTGCATAATCAGTGAATTAAATGTTGTAAAATACCTAATGTTCACTGAAAAAAGTAAACTTCAGAAGATAATATTAGAATAAACCTTGACTATTCACTTAAACAAGATGTAAAAAGAGAGAAAAAATACACTTGGGAAATGCCACAAAAATAGATCTGGATCTTTATGAGTTAAAGAACAAAAAGACAAATTAAAATTGACTCCTAGTTATTTTAGTACAGATGTGGAAGAAAGGTTTTAAGTAAACTTGCTAAGTGATTAAATAAATTACATTAACTCAGGATGCATGAAAAAAAAAACAGTTAATTACCCTGTTTTCAAGTTAACAAGGACAATAACACTGTCATTAAAGTATTTTTCCCCCAAACTCTCTTGTCTAAACATATCTTATTTTTTCCATCCTGTCAAACCAGTCTAATCCATTTCACTCTCAGACCGCTGAAAGAAATGTAGTCATTCAGGTACCAAACAACTTTGCCTGTTTTGAATGCACAGTACAATTGACAATTTACCACAAACAATTCTCATCATGGGTCATTAACTCATTTTTACCATTTGGTCGGGAATAGGGTTGGCTACTGAAAGTCAATATAGGTATGGAACTGGGGCAAACATTAACGGTAGTAACCACACTACCGATGTGATACCTGTATCGAATGAAATCCAACCCTATGGACCATTTTCACAATAAGCGGAAATACGTCAGACGAGCGTTACCGAACTTCCTGTTAACCCTCAAGATGGTAGAAAGCCAGTAATATTGAAATAATGTATTCAAGTTCCTGAAGAAATTTGCTACTTTTAACATTTCCAGATATTGGGAGAATCGTGTAGGAAAATTCACTGACAAAAAAGAAACTTGATAAAGGCTACGATTTTTTTTAGTGAGGAAAAAGTATCAAATTAAGGAGAGATCACTGGGAGATATCAGTGCTACTGAACTGATAACTACATCCACAAATCATTAGTACATCCACTTATACCTAGGACTATGGGTTAAGTATGGATAGTATAGAAGACATGGACTATTTCACTATTTTCAATTTGTTCTGTCTATGGTTCAAATCAACATCTCATTAGCATAATGTTAACGTTAGCCGAATGCTATCACAATTCGTTCACATTTTTCTCTGGCAGTGTGTGTTTACGTTAGTGTTTGTTTGTCTTAGTATCTAATGTAGTAGACGGGCAGATTTTTGTGAGGGCTAGGTGTTACCCATCGCAAAGACAGAAAAGAGGAGCCTCACAAACTCCAGGTTTGATCAGTGTTCATACATTTACTGTGACTTACTACTGTTCACTGGCTGCAGTTCTATGCCTATTTCAACTCTTTCCTTCCAATACTACTGTTGTTTACTGCTAACATTGATGTACTGGCATCTAAAGGCTAAAGATCCTAACTACAGTTTAAGTCGAACATTACTTATTTGTGTTCACCATAACTTTAAAACCATGGCGATTTCTTTTATATCAACTCATATTGACGTTAACAGCTGCCATTTTTGATACTGTTCATATACTGGCTCCTTTTTCCTGTGGGAATATAATCATTCCAAGAAAAATGCTAGAGACAGACTCTGGTTTCAAACAGTCTTCCCCAGGATGTAGTGTTCTGATGTGAAGTGTCTGCTGCAGATGTAAGTGCTCCTTTTTTAATTATAAAACTTGGCCCTTCATAACGCTGAATAGCCGGGAGCCGTTTTCGTCTCGCTTCAACGTTAACAGAGAAGGAGTGGAACAAAATATAAGACTGCTTCTGGACATTACAACAACATCCTGGTATGTTACAATAACTTATGGTGGTTGCTGTCACCTTTGTCATTTAACTATTGCCGGTAGCGTTACGCTCCGCTTATGTATTTCCAGTGTGAAATGCGGGAGTTGTGATAAAGGTTCATTAGTCCATTGGTGCATTTCCAAGAAAGAAAAATAGAAAGAAAAATTCATCAAATTAATTGATTGATCAACATAACTAGAAAAGCACTCGGAGAGCACAGGCTCCGCCAAGGCACATCACCCCCACCCTCGTGAAAGTCACATATGTGACCCCCCCACACCCACACCCCCTTACACTGATCACCATGAAACCGTTATCACTTGTTCCTTGGGTCAGAATGAACATTTCTTGAAAATTTTAGTCAAAATCCATCTAGAAATGATGTTACACACAGACGACAAATAGTTATAACAGTGCTACGATGGGAGAGTGAGGTAGTGTGAGTAATGACATTAACACTGGTGGCATCATAGATACATAATGCCTCTCTCTCTCTCTCTCTGCCCCCCCTCTCCCTCTCCCTCTCTCTCCCCCTCTCTCTCTCCTATGTAATGAGTATTTTTGGTCATGTCATTTCTTTCTTTCTTTCTTTCTTTATTTGTTTATTTATATCTCCCTCTCTATCTCTTCTTATATTTGACAGGTCTACATTACATCATCCTCACCACATACACAAATTACACACAACACCAACACATAACACTGATCCATGATTTACCTGCTCACTTACACATTTTGTTGCTTTTGTACATTACATTCCACCCCCCACCCAACAATAACGACTAAATATATAGATTTTTTAGTATTGTATATAACACTTTTTTGTTTGTCACTTGGTGTTGTTAATAAAGCCTTAAAAAATGACAAATTAAAATGGACTCCTAGTTATTTTAGCACAGATGTGGAAGAAAGATTTTAGGCAAACTTGCTAAGTGAGGAAATAAATTAGATTAAGTCAGGATGCATGAAAGAAGAGTAAACTACCCCCTGTTTTCAAGTTAACAAGAACAATAATACTGTAATTATGTATTTATTTATTTACTTATTTATTTTATTTTATTTTTTCAAATGCGCTCATTTAAACATGATTTTTTTTACCATCCTCTCAAGCCAGCCCAACCCATTTAACTCTCATAGACCACTGAAAGAAATATAGTCATTCAGGTATATTTTTTTTTTAGTTTGAAAATAGTAATAAATGTTCACAAAACCTCTGAGTGCCTTCGCTGATATTGTATGTTTCCAAAGCCACCATTTGTATAGAAGAAACACTTATCCCAATGCCCATGTTGAGATGGAGTCTTGTCTTCAGCAGCTGTATCCTGGCAACACGGAGCAGACCTGAACGACCTAGCTATTCAGCTACTTGCATCTTTACATCTGTCTCTTCCACTGTGGCAGTGGTATGCATAGTGTCAGATGAGGATACACTTGAATTGGCTGCTGCAAGAGAAAAGCAGCAAAGCAAATACAGTTTTGGTATTTACTGTAGGTCCTCCTGCTGCAGAAGGACATTCTATGAGGAGATAGATAGATAGATAGATTAGATAGATTAGATAGATAGATAGATAGATAGATAGATAGATAGATAGATAGATAGATAGATAGATAGATAGATAGATAGATAGATAGATAGATAGATAGATAGATAGATAGATAGATAGATAGATAGATAGATAGATAGATAGATAGATAGATAGATAGATAGATAGATAGATAGATAGATAGATAGATAGATAGATAGATAGATAGATAGATAGATAGATAGATAGATAGATAGATAGATAGATAGATAGATAGATAGATAGATAGATAGATAGATAGATAGATAGATAGATAGATAGATAGATAGATAGATAGATAGATAGATAGATAGATAGATAGATAGTTTTTTGTTTAGTTCAAGCAAAATATCTTGTACTAATTTATTTAATTGTTTTTAGAAATATTTTTTTCCTGTCTGTCTAAACTGTGGATAATCACGATGAGTTGTTTAGAGAAGTTCATATAATGAAACACATCATTAGATATAAGGTGATAGAAGTTCAGTGTTAAATATCTATCATGAGTTAAAGGAAGTACTGCTTTTGGAACAGAAGCTCGAAGAGGAAATTGTTTCTCTTTTTGAAGAGCATCCTCCAGCTCTGGCCACATGTGGGTTTAAATTGGTGGGAAATAAAGTTCCTCTTTTCTCACTCCTCTCCCTCACCTCACTTGGTTTACCCTTTTTTTTTTTTTTACTTTGCTGTTTCACAGTGACACAGCTCAAGATATCTAATGTATCTGAAAACACCGAAAGGAACTAAGCAACACTTCTCACGAGGTGAAGTAATCTAACACACACACACACACACACACACTTCTATGTCTCATGAGGACCAAGTTTATAATCACCACTTGTAGGTAAAATAGTAGTGAATGCAAATGCAAAAAAAAAAATTACATTTTAAAAACATAAAATATATGAATAAAAAGGAAAATCATCTTCAAAAATTCAAAAATTACATGTTTATAGATGACATTTGTATGAATGTGCATACTTCCCAATGGCATGTTAAAGTATTTTAATTCTTTCTGACTTATTCCAATAATGGATAGAGTCAAATTTAACTAAATAACTTCCAGTGTTTGTGAAAATAATTGGAGTTAACAGAGGTTTCAGTCAGTGTCATATACTGAGCGTAAAAGTAAATTGATTCAAATTACTATAGTGTAATTTATTAACTCTTATTGGTGTAAGTTGACTCTGGAAATGTAACTCTTAAGTTCAGTGTAAATTTTACACTAGGGACCATATGTTCACAGAGGTAGTGTTAAAATGAACTCTTTAAGTGTTATTTTACTGTGTAGGGTAAGATCAACTTGGTTTAAGACATTAATAATATCTGCCTAGATGTATTAAAAACTAACTCACATTGTATTTACAAAAGCAAATCACTTTATTTTTCCTAACCTTGAAATTTATGAAAATGAGAATGTGAATATCAGTCTCTAGTGGCAAAGCTCTAGATTGTGAATCCACCCCAAACACTGGCTGTCGACTGAACAAAGGTGAAAAAACACAGAAGATCCTTCAATGCCAAATAAATTCACTTATAGACATGTGTGATTTGCATAAATGTACATTGGCAACATTTCATTCTGACAAACTGGGTTGTTTTTCAGAGCTACGCATTTTAATGAATGCACTTGGAAATGTGCATTTGCTTCATGTCAGTACGTTCACAACACTGTCGAGTCTTATTACACACGTGTCTGCGCAGACACACATGATGATATTTGTGAACGCACGCGCCCTGCAGTTGTTCTTGGCAGTGGGCACTAATGTTTATCTATTTATTGAACACTCACCACTGGGAGAATTAAGACCCTGAGGAACTGTCTGTCCATTAGGTGTTGACTTATCCACCAACATTCTTGAATTCTCCTTACCAGGCGAGCATTGTCCGTTACCTGGGAGACACAGAAACACAGAAATACTCAGTCTGCCAAACCACTGCTGTATGAAACAATAAGAGATTTGTTGGTTGTGAGCATAAAAATGATTATGGCTTTGGAGAACAATTTACCTTCTGTTGATTTCCTTAAAAAAAAAAAAATAAAATAAAACTGTAATAAAACACTGCTGACATGAGTTGACAAACATTTGTCGTTCGTCCACTTTTATATATTGCGAATAAATAAGGTCAATATAAAAAGCTTTGGATCAAATGTATGTTTATTTATTTCTTAGGGATAGTGCATATTAATGAACAGCTACAACAATTGCAGCTGTAAATATGACAGATTCTAGTAATAGTGTTAATTTTTCCATCTGTACAGTAGTTGCTAAGCAGGTGACAAGAAAGGCAACTGAGATAGTTAGTTTATTTTGGGTTACAAAATTACACCACCATAATTTCATTTAGTTAACAAATGTACATACATACATACATCTGTCTATTCATCTTTAAATACATATGCATGCACACACACACACACGCATATATATATATATATATATATATATATATATATATATATATATATATATATATATATATACATAGATACATACATTATCTAATAATAATTAGTTGGGTTTTTTTTACCAGTTCTGTAACTGAAAAAGGAACCAGCAGAAGCAGAGGCTAACATACACAAATTATGTACGTGGGTGTTTCTATGAAAGTGGTCCCTAAAAACAGAACCTCCAACTAGATCCAGTGGTTCTCAAATCCGGTCCTCATGGCCCAGTGTCTTGCATGTTTTAGATATCTCCCTCTTTTTTTTTAAAAAAAAAAAGGAAAACGACTCACAAACATAAAATAAAAATATTTAGTTTTAAATTTACAAGGAACAATAAAAAACATCTAAAAATTATAATTAAAAAATATATATAATATAAAATATCTTCCTCTTCTTTATTAAAAAAAAAAAAAAAAGCTATGTTTTTTTTCACAGGATCTCTTCCTGGATTCTGGATCACTTTGAAATTTTACATTGCAGTAAATAGAGAATACATTTCAAAGTGATCCAGAATGGAGGATCTCTTCCAGATCACCACCAAAATTTTATAATTTGTTCATTGTGACACTCCCAACATATGAGGAAAATTAAATCAGGATCCGTCCATAACTTTTTGAGTTATCTTGCTAACTAACTAACAGACAGACAAACAAACTTAGGCAAAAACATAACCTCCTTGGCGGAGGTAATAATAACACTAAATAAACAAATTAAAAAGACAAATTAAAAAATTAAGTAAATAAATGAATAAAAATGTGTGTAAAAAATTAAAAATGTAATATAAATGAATGAACTAATTCATTCATTCATTAAAAAGACAAATAAAAAAATAAAATAAAAATAATTGCAGGACCTGCTATATGATTATTGGACACACTTTCACTGTGATGTCGAGGCTCAAACAATATATTGTGCAGCTTTAATACATATGTATGTACCAGTGATGTGCGGGCTGACCCAAAGTGAGCTGGTGTCCGCAGTTACAGGTCATTAAAATATATTTTTTAATGATTTTGTGGTCGGTTTGTCGTTTGAGATCACAGCTAGCTTATTGCCGTATTAGCTTCAACAACACACCGGCGCTAAAAAGCGTTAACTTATGTACAGATAAACAACACACCATGCTAATATCTATCCAAACTCTACTGTGTTATTCATTTCACCTTGTGGCATTTATATACAGTAATGAACCAGGAATATATGAATAAAAAGAGAAAAAGAAGGCGATCTTGGCACGGTTACCTAGCAATACAGCGGCTAATTCTAGTTGATAACCTTCATAACGTCACTGTTGCGTTCAAGACCGTAGGATATTCGAAAACTTACAGAAAATAAGTTGTACCTAAATAAATATAATAAAACAATCAAACAAACAATTAAACTGTTTGGGCTTTCTAACAGACATTAAAATGACCTGAATTTCCGTGAGGGTGACATACAAAGAGTGGCAGCTCTGGAAATATGCTGCCACAAGATGGCGCCGCGGATGGCAGCCTCGGCACAGAGCTCTCTTAGAATCGTGTACTTTGCACCACCCTTTTTGTAAAATATTATTTATTACCTTTATTTTTTTTTTCTCTTGTACATACTATTTTATATTTTATATTACTATTACTATTCTGAGAGTGACACCACCTGCCGGAATAGAATTCCATGTATGTGCAAATGTACCTGGCGAATAAAAAACGATTCTGATTCTGATTCTGAATATACAAACAGTTAAGGTTTGGGAAACATTCATTGAGATTGGCTCCCAAATGTCTCTTGGGATGTTACAGGTTGCCCTAATGACATCAGATTTTAACACGGAAATAAATACAGATATGTGAGTAAAGTCAATTGATGTTCATAAAGACCATTGATTACATTTTTAAAATGCGGGTCGAGAAGCGGGTTGGGTCAGTTCTTTTCAAATACATTTATTGCAGTACGAGACGTGGGTGGCTTAGTTAAAAAAGAAAAAAAAAAGGTCAGTTGTGGGTCATTTATACATCGACCTGCGCATCACTGAACCTAATACATGAAACCTTTGTTTAAAGTCTTCATTCTTTGAGATAAAAATGTTCAGTCTTATAAAGGTGCAGGTTTTCTTCTAAACTTGACTATGGATGTCACACTACAACATGCAGAAGGAAACTAACTAAGCTGTCTTCATGCACCTATAGGATTCTAATGTCCACTAAATGTGGATCAGATTGCATACTCTCAGCAGTCTGTACAGAACCCAGGCTATGGATAGCCCTGTGTCCACTCAGAGGGAGAGCAAACCAATCCCTTATCCCCTTACAACCAGGCCCCATAAGGGTCACTGGAACAATACAGTGGCAACAGGCAAACACCCCTGCTGACCCAGGTGTCAGATCCCTGAGGAACCACAGTGAGACACCATTTACAAAAACACACCGACAACTGAGAAAAAAGTACACGGTATATATGTTAAAGGAGATTTCTTTAAATGGAATTATATATTTTAAAACATTTTATTTTATTGTAAATATTTTGTGGTTGTTGGAAAATGTCCACGTGTCCCGTTGAGCCGCATAAGTAATTCAATTGAATTTCAATTCAATTCAATGTATTTTGAATATGCAACAAATAAAAACAACCACAATCGAAAAATATATATTAAAAAAAATATATACATGGAAAAAAAAAAGAAATTGCTCCTTTTTTTTTTAACCCCAACCCTTCACCTCAAAAACAACCTATATTTTAATTTTAACGTCCTATCAACATGATATTTATATATATAAAAAAATCATTTAATTTTGTAATAAAGCCGCATTTTGTAATAGACTGCCTCAATGCATTTTGTACTAAATGTTGTCGCATTATGTAATACATTTTACATTTTGCAGCAGCAGGTGCTTTGGTGGTGTAGCATTAAAACTCAAGGAGCTGTTTGGGAAACAAGTGGTTTATGTCATGGCTGGTAATTAAAAATATTATACATGGACAATTTGAAATTACGAATATATTTTTGGAAATAGAAATGCGGCAACATTTAGTACAAAATACCTTGACGCAGTTTATTACAAAATGAAATGAAGAAGTTATTACATTTTGGACGTTTATTATAAAATGCAACATGCCGTCAGTTTATTCACACTGAAAATTGGATTAAGGTGTGGAATTGTGTGTCCTGAATGGTTCCTTTGTCTTTTTCCTTGTTTTGTGTTGTTTTTTTCCCGCTCTTATCTTCCTCTCTTTTATAAATATAAAGAAAAATGATTAAAGTTGAAGTTAATTGAAGTCATTAAAATGTCCCTGTGGTTTTCATACACTATAAATGCTCTGTTTGGTTCTGAATTCTTCATTAATTCGACTCCACAGGTGCATCTTCAAGACTATTTCTGATTAAAGGCACAAGAAAGGTGGTTTAGAATAAAGCACTGGACATGTTATTGACTGTGCTGCTACTGTATGTCCTGATCAACTAACAACTGAACATTATAGTTAAACTGCTTTACAATATTGCTTTACAAATGTTCATCATAAATAAATATATTCAGTTGTGAATACTCAAAGTTTCAGAAATAGTACTACTAACTCAAATATATTAAGTTGTTGTAACATGTTCTTCTTTTTAAGTACTACCAACAAATTTTTTTTTCTATTAAGGGGTTTTATTTTCCTGGAATGTAAAATTTGTTTGTATTAATGTGTTTGTACATGTGTAAAGTGAACTGAATTGATCCAAAGGGCTTGATTTTTATTTATTTATTTATTTTAGGAGATGTGTGATAGACACATCCACACCATAACTCTGTAACCCTCTGCACCTACACTTTATATTTTTTTGCATTTATTCACTTACATTAGCTTTAAATTACACAAATAAGTTCACACACATTTATTGATACATTTTTATTTTTGATAGCTTATTTTTGCAGTACACGTTAGTTCTATTTGGAGTGCACCCATTTAGTTAACTTGTGGTACAGTTGATTGTTTGTTGAGTTACAGGTGTAGAGGGGCAGCTCGTGGAGATGGTGCTGGCTCCTGGATTCTGCTCGTGTCTGGCTGAAGAAAGAAGCCACGCCCATTGGAGGAGCAGCTAATCGGGGCAACTCAACTGCTGCCACTTCAGGGGGGTGATTTGAAAGAGTCTACTTTAGTTTGGATTAAGTATTTTAGTTTGAATTATTAATTTCCTTAGCTTTTGAGTTTTAGTAGATTATGTTTATTTTGATTATTCTACGTCCCTCTAGAACGTCCCGTTCACTTTGAATGACGTCAGCGGGCGGATTTTTTTTTTCGATAACCGCCCGCTGCGCCGTTAACTCCCGCTGCCCATGGCAACAGGTTTTGTCACTTCAGATTCACTGTACCATATCACTCCGCAGGTAGTTCGGCCACTTTTAAAGTAAACATTAGCTTCGTTGTAACTGCTAGCTTATCCAATGTTAACCTATGCTAATGTTATCCTTACCGTAGTCAGGAAATCAGGGGAAATATCCTCCTCATCTCGTACAAAATCTCCAGGGCTGAAGTAAGTATTTTACCCCTCGGTTAACTCCTCTATGCTGGTTTTTAGAAAACTAGGAGCGATTTCAGTGAGCTTCGTTTTCAGTATTTATTTGCAGGAACGGGACAACACCTGCTCCGGTCGCCGACCTGACTGTGTACATCCGCCTTTCTCTTTTCTCCCTAAAACTCTCTGTCCCCCCCTTCTGTCTGCCCCGCCTATTTCATAATACTAGTCTGTTAGAGTATGACAGTAGAAAACTGATAGTAACTCGTGTTCCATGTATTATCCCTTGCATAATGAAGTATTTTTGGTGTTTGTAATATTAGTTGTTGTTTTTGTCATTGTGTCACTGTTTATATTCCCCTCATGTGTTCAGTTGGTCTGATCAGCCAGTATATATTCCTTTGTGTGTTTGGTGACGGTGATCAGTTGTGTTACTTGTCTTTTTGATTCATGGTTGATTGTTTTCTGTTCATGTTTAGAAATTAAATAATGAAATAATATAAAATATATATTACATTATTTTATGTTGAGTGCAATCGTTTTAAGTTGTTGCATATTTGAAATAAATTAACTACAAGGGGAACTATTGTGGATATAAGTGAACATACTTTTAAAAACATAGATGAGGTACAACTGAGTGAAGTCATTAAATGTTCAGAATGATATTCAACTGTTATTTCTATTGTTTCAAATAAGAATGATTGAAAAAAAGAAACTTAACTGATGTAGTAGGTGATGAAATATAATTTCAGAGCACTCCAAATAACCACCAATATCTATTACACTAAAAAAAATTACAATCACAAAACACAGTAGTTTTTCTCAGAGGCGTCTGTGGTTCAGTTGGTAGAGTGGGTCGACCAATGACTGAAGGGTTAGAGGTTCATGTCCCGCCCACTTTCATCTTTTTTAATCTGCTACAAAATCATGGAAGAGCAGGAATTTATTAAATGGATGAAGACAAAGTTGAAGCTCATTAATTTAATCATTTTCACTTTTTATCTCATAATATTGATTTTTTTTAATCTCATCACTTTGCCTTTTTTTTCTCATAATTTTCACTTTTTATGTCATTTTGACTTTTTTTAATCTCATTTTGAGTTTTTATCTCATCATTTTCACTTTTTAATCTCATAATTTTGGCTTTTGTCTCATAATTTAGATTTTTTATCTCATCATTTTGCCTTTTTATGTCATTTTGACTTTTATCTCATAATTCTCACTTTTTATCTCATCATTTTCACTTTTTACCTCATAATTTAGACTTTTTATCCCATAATTTTGGCTTTTTATCTCATCATTTTGACTTTTATCTCATAATTTTGGCTTCACTTAATGTGCCTTATAAATGAAAAATCTTCATAAAAACCCATTCATTAACAGTGCACCTTATAGTGCAGAAAATACAGTAGTTACATAATCAGTTTCAGTCAAATACAGTGATTCACTGTAAACATTGGTAGACATTGGTAAGAACACAGTAATGCTACTTTGTTTTACTAGTCCTTTTTTTGCAGTTATTGTACAAACACCTGCCAATTTTCTCCATTTTTGAGATGCGAAATTTTATTACATGACAAAGAATAATTTGAATGTTGCAAAAAAAAAACCACAATAACTTATTTTCACATAAAAAAAAATCCAGTTCCTGCCTTTTTTGCTTATAGGGCAGAAAACACTAAAATGAAAAATATTACAAAAAAAATTTACCAATGACCTGAAGTGGCGTTTATACTTGTCCTGTTTACAAGTGGTCAGATTAGTGTAGCATCAGCGATCACTTATGTATGAAAGAGAATGTGTGTCAGATGTTGTTGTGCTGTGACAGTCGTTCTTAGTTTGACAGCTTCTTTTGTTGCATTGTTCCATTGTAGTGTCAGACCCGCTGAGTGGGGCGTATTGGGAGACGCTGTCCATGACACAATCCCTGGGACGGAGCTCAGGTTGCACAGGTTGGGGTTGGAGGAAATCTCAGGTGACCGAGGCTGGCTATCCCCTGGCAGTGCTGTCCTGGAGACAGGACTGGCCCAGATTTGTCATGAAGGATTTTCCATTACTGTAGCCACGCTGCGGCAGAGCGGCTCGTGCACGACTTCAACTGCTGCCATTATACACCACAGAAGTACTGTAGGATCATGTGTCATGTTTGGGCCGCTTGTGTTTTTAGTGAGGATTGTTACACAGCACTTTTTACTTTTCTATTCACGAACTGAAGCACTTTTTTATTGATCAGAAGTTGTTTTATTGACAAATGGATCCAAAACACAAACGATTATTGGTGGAAAATCAAACATCCTGCACTTTTTGTTTGTAGTATATGCAGTACTACTACTACTAGTACTACCACTACTACTAGTACTACCACTACTACTACTACCACTACCACTACTACTACTACTACTACTAGTAATACTACTACCACTACTACTACTAGTAATACTACTACCACCACCACCACTACTACTACTAGTACTACTACTACCAGTACTACTAGTAATACTACTACCACTACCACTACTAGTACTACTACTACTACTACCAGTACTACTAGTAATACTACTACCACTACTAGTACTACCACTACCACTACTACTACTAATACTACTACTACTACTACCAGGACTACTAGTAATACTACTACCACTACCACTACTAGTACTACCACTACTACTACTACTACTACTATCACTACTAGTAATACTACTACCACTACTATTACTAGTACTAGTACTACCACTACCAGTACTACTACTACTACTGCTACTACTACTGCTACTACTACTACCACTAGTACTACTACTACTATTACTACTAATAATAATATCAATAACTAGAAAAGCACTTGGAGAGCGCAGTCTCTGCTAAAGCAGATTATCTCCCACCCTCTAAATGACCTAAATGAGCATGAAGTATCACTTTCACTGCTTTTCTGTGTTAATTTCTATATGTATTTTTTTTCTCTGTATTTTTTTGTTTCTTAGTGTCTTTTGTTCAGACACAACAGTAGATCTGGAAATCTAAATTAATCCAAAGCAACACCGTGATTCTGATGAAAATTGTAAATACTTTGACAGCCCTTATTATTATTATTATTATTATTATTATTATTATTATTATTATTATTATTATTATTATTATTATTAGGTCTTTCAGTTCCATGCAGTTAAACTCTGGAACAGTTTTCCTGATGATGTGAAACAGATCTAACTCTGACAATGTTTATGTCCACCCTGAAAATAACACGCCTCTGTTCAACTGTACATAAATAACTGAAGGGCTTCTATCTGCACGTCTTCTCTTTCACTGTTTTATTGGTTTGGATTTAACTGTGGACTTTTTTATTTTGTTTCTTTTCCATTGTCCTATGTGTTAATACAAATATTGTTTTTTTTTTCTTTAGTGAAAATTAACAAGACATTGTGTAAAGAAACAACAAATGAATCAGACAAAACAAAACATAAACCAGAAACTACAACAACAGCGTAATGACACACAACGAAACTGACGACATCATGTTATAATGAAAAAATACTAAACTATATGGACTGATGATGGATGAAATGGAAAAGGGAGGGAAAAGAAAAATGATAATTATAGTCATTATGATAACAACAGCAACACACAAATATATAATAATAATAATAATAATAGTTTAATTTTACTAGTATTATTCTTATTATTCTTAAATCTTGACTAAGGTTCTAATAATTCATGTATCAAAGTGTAATAATAATAATAAATGTAATAATAATAATAATAATAATAATAATAATGCATGACCCTATTAGTCTTGTAAGACAAAAAAGAGAAAATAGAATAATGAATTATATTATTATTATATGATATTAGTGTTGTAATTGAATATCCACGTGTCTCATACCCAGTGTGTTCATATTGTTTCCACCACCTTCAGTGGTTGGAAAAATGACCAATGACTGTCTGATCTAGAACAGTTTTACAAACGCAGCCAAACCACACGAACGCTTACACAGATTGAAAAGCAAGTTTGTGTGTTGGCGTCCTGACTTTGCTGAGTCAATCCTGTACATAAACTAATTTCGAAATATTAGCCGAGGGAAAGGCATATTTGAGTAATCCACCAAATTGGGATCATTTCATATGTATGTGCTGACGAATGGAAAGGAACAAATGTGTGTATAAGGTGGGTGAAACTTACATATGCGTGTGTGTGTGTGTGTGTGTGTGTGTGTGTGTGTGTTATAAATGCTGACAATTAATTAATAGAAGGTATTGTTTTAAAGGCTTAGGTTATAAGGTCAATATATATATATATATATATATATATATATATATATATATATATATATATATATATATATATATATATATATATATATATATATATATATATATATATATATGTATATCCCTGGTATTAGAACCATTAGATCAAAACATACACAAAAATCCAGTAAAAAATGCAATAAAATACACTAAAAATAAACCAAAATGTGCATAAAAAATACACTGAACTGCACTAAAACAACTAATAAAATGCACTAAAAATACAATAAAATGTACTAAAAATAAACCAAAACGGGTAAAAAAAAACCCAAACCAAAAACACTCAACTGCACTAAAATAATAAAATAAAATGCGCTAAAAAAACTATGAAATGCACTCAAAATACACTAAAATGCACTTAAAAAAAAAACACAAAAAATATGATAAAAGGCCCGAAAAATAAACCAAAATGCACAAAACAATACAATTTTAAAAAATTTAATAAATAGTATTGAATGTGAAGATCAATAATTCAACACTACACTTATACAGTAGGTTATTTTCCTGCTTTTGATGTAGATGGTGTGTAGCTCAACTATAGCATGAGTGAATTTGACATATCTAGTGCACTGGTGTCAAACATGCGACCTGCGGGCCAAAACCAGTCCGCCAAAGAGTACAATCCGGCCCATTGGATGAATATGTGAAATTTCCAAATGACGCTGAAGAACCATTTACTGATCTAAAATGTTCAATACCTGTTAATCCATTCATCCTCACAATATGTGTAAATAATTGGTGTAAAATGCAGTTTGTCATCTTTTCATGGTCATCAGATATGACCCATTTGGGTGTTCAAAGCCTCTGTAGTTGCCATAGCAACACTGCTGTCTTCTTCACCAGTAAAACTCATGGATTTGGATCAATGACAGTGGATGGAAACACTAGATTTATGTTCAGTAGCTGATATATTTGACTAAAAACATCAATTTTTCTTCAATATTTTTCTGTTTTGACACAATAACTTTTCATTTCATGAATATCTTTATCATCGGTCAATTAAACATTAGACAAATAGATGAATTTCACTGGAAAAATCTTAAATGTTTTCTCTGTTATTTACATTATTAGGCCTAAAAAATGTTTTTACTTTATTGTCAAGGAAACAAAAGTAGTGTGTTATGTGTATAATGTGATTAACCAGTAAATGTGATGGAATTTGATGAATAAAAGGGAATGGAGGCACTTGTTTTCAGTTCAGTTAATGATTTATTTTACTGAATAAGTGGCTTTTTTGCAGTTTTCGCTGTTTTTCATATAATAATCCTCAACTTTAACCCATAAAAACCCAACAAGCCACTGACAACTGATGTAAAATATTTAATATCTTCTGAACCACAGGTCTATCTAAATAATTAGTGTCAACAGTAAAGTTATTCATCTTTTCATGGTCATCAGATATGACCCATTTGGACATTTAGAGGCTCCATAGTTACCATGGAAACACTGTTATCTTCTACAATATTGATTCACCAGTAAAACCCATGGAGTTGGTTTAATGGCAGTGGATGGAAACACTTATGTTCAGTTAATGACAGATCTGTTTCTGTATCTGTACTTTTATGTATATTTTAAACTAAGCTTTAATAAACATCAACATGATCAGTGAAATAAATCTAACAAAATACTGAATTTTCACAGAAAAATGCCAAATACAGAATGTAATATAAGAGTCAATTATGACAAAAGGTGGTTAAAGTACTCACATTCAGTACTTGAGTTGAAGTACAGTTACTTATGTGGAAAAAAATACTCTTGTCATAAAGTACAAAAGTAAAAATTTAAACTTTTTTTTTTTTTTTTGCCATGAACGCAATAATACTTATTTAACCAGGAAAAATCTGAAAAGTTTCAAAAGTATCTAAATTTAATAGTCATATAACTATAATATATAAAGTCACAGTTTGAAAAAGTAACACCTCTATTCTGAGAATGTAAAGAGTATAAAGTATAGATATTTATATAAATGTAAAGAGTATAAAGTACAGATATTTATATAAATGTAAAGAGTATTAAGTACAGATATTTATATAAATGTAAAGAGTATAAAGTACAGATATTTATATAAATGTAAAGAGTATAAAGTACAGATATTTATATAAATGTAAAGAGTATAAAGTACAGATATTTATATCAATGTAAAGAGTATAAAGTACAGATATTTATATAAATGTAAAGAGTATAAAGTACAGATATTTATATAAATGTAAAGAGTATAAAGTACAGATATTCATGCAAAAATGTAGGGAGTAAAAGTAAAAAGTTGTCAGAAAAAGAAATACTCAAGTAAAAGTAATTAAGTACTTTGCAATTTATAGAGGAAACATTATAATAACAGGTATAAATCACTTAAGACTGGTTAAATAGAGAATAATTCAATAGGAAACAGTTCCAGATGTAGCCAAAACCTTTGAAATAATAACATAATAATACATAAATAATGTCAACTCCAAACTTTTCACTATATTTTTGAGTGATAAAAGGAAAATTGAAGAATGAAAATGTTTATATCGACAAACGATCCTTTCAAACAAAGTGAAAAACATGAACAAAGTGAAAGAATAAGCAGAATTTTAACAATAATATGCTATTGTTTCTCATTTCTACATTTTCATGATAACTTACACATCTTAATGAGTCAAATACAAATACACAAAACATTTAATATCAGGCAGAATATTGTTAAAATTGCACTGGATTCTCTTAAAATATTTCAGATTCTTCATATTTGTTCAGATTATGGAACATTTTTGAATCACTATGTTAGACTGAAACAGATTACTGTATTTTCTGCACTATAATGTGCACTGGAATATAAGGTGAACTGTTAATGAATGGTTTTTATTGAAGGTTTTACACATATAAGGTGCATTAAGTGAAGTCAAAATTATGAGATAAAGTCAAAATTATGAGATAATAAGTCAAAATTATGGGATAAAAAGTCAAAATTATGAGATAAGAAGTCAAAATTATGGGATAAGAAGTCAAAATTACGGGATAAAAAGTCAAAATTATGAGATAAAAAGTCAAAATTATGAGATAAAAAGTCTGAATTATGAGATAAGAAGTCAAAATCATGAGATAAAAAGTCAAAATCATGAGATAAAAACTCAGAATAATGAGATAAAAACTCAGAATTATGAGATAAAAAGCCAAAATAATGAGATAAAAAGCCAAAATTATGAGATAATTAAGTAGTTTATAGTATTCGCAGTATTTAATACAGATAAGAAGAAGACATGTTTCCAGATAAGAAACTATGGCAGAATATATTTTCCGGTAACAACTTCCGATAAATATTTACAGTAATTATCATGCAAGAGAGTTGTGTGCATGCAAAAAATGTTGCTGTGTCACTTGTGGTATAAAGAATAATGAAATAACATCCTTAAGTCTGCAACTTTCTTCTTTAAATACCATTATTCTGCAAAAAAAAATGCATTCAAAAGACTATTCTGTATTTTATAGTAGTTGCAGTCGTCAATACAAAGATAAATATATATTTCCTGATAACAAACAATGATAAAATATATTTTCAGATATAAAATTATAATAATTATTCACAGGAATTATCACATAAGGGAGTTTTATGAATGAAAAAAAAATAAAGAATGATTAAATAATCTTTAAATCCAAACTTAAACCCATCTTTTCAGACTTATCTATTTTCACTAACTGATTCACATGGTCCCTCCTCCTTATTTATAATGTATATTGTTTTTATTTTGTTTTACATTCATGTACAGCGACCTTGGGTGTCTTTAAAAAGGTGCTTTCAAATAAAATATATTATTTTTATTATTATTCTTAAATAAACTGCATTTAAGACTATCCTATAGTTTATAGTAGTTGCAGTATTTAATACAAATTAAAAGAAGATATTTTTCCAGATAAGAAACAATGATTAAACTATTTTCAGTTAAGACATTATGATAATTATTTACAGTAATAATCATGTAGGGGGGGGGGGGGGGGGGGGGGGTGTGCTTTAAATAAATGATGCTGTGTCACTTGTGGTATAAAGAATGACCTAAATTTCATACTCAAGTCAACAATGCATTAACTGTGCAGGAGACGACACACACTGTAAACCTGAATAAGTTAACAGAAGTCAAAACATTTAAAACAATCGATTGCCTTCATTATTTGAAGTTGATGAAACTTAAAAAACACAAGTTTCCAGAACTTAAAATGTAGATGTTTATTAAAGTAGAATTAAATGAAAACATTCCTTATGAACTTAGTATTCTAAGGTTCTGTCAGTCCTACTGGGACAGGGTTCAGTGTCTTTGTCCAAGGACACTAGGACATGTGGACAGACAGAGCTGGGACGTGAACCTCTGACCCTTCAGTCATTGGTCGACCCGCTTTACCAACTGAACCACAGCCGTACTGTGTTGAAATTGTGTTTGATCGGGACATGGAATGGATATGGACAGGGAATTTAGGGAAAAATAAATAAAAAAAATAGAGATTAAGAAAAAACAGTAATGAATATGAGATTTAAAAAATGCACAATTTTAATATAAAAGGTTAAAATTGTGAAATTGAAGGTAAAAATTGTGAGATAAAAAGTCTAAATTATGGGATAAAAAGAAATTATGGGATAAAAACTCTAAATTATGAGATAAAAAGTCAAAATTATGACATAAAAAATCTACATCATGAGATAAAGTCAAAATTATGGGATAAAAATTTAAAATTATGAGATAAAAATTTAAAATTATGAGATAAAAATTTTAAATTATGATATAAAAAGTCTAAATTGTGAGATAATAGTAACTATAATATATAAAGTCACAGTTTCTCTCTTCCAATGATCGACTTATTTTTCAAACTGTCACATATGTTTAGTTTGAAAAAGTAACACATTTATTCTGAGAATGTAAAGATTATAATATTTATATATTATAGATATTTATACTAAAATGTAGGGAGTAAAAGTAAACAGTTACCAGAACAATAAATACTCAAGTAAAGTACAGATACCTAAAACAATCTCCTTAAGTACAGTAATGAAGTACTTTTACTGCGTTACTTTGTGCCTGTGTTTCCAGTACAGGACAGACATTCTTCCACCACCTGCCAAATGTTCCTACAACTACAAACCCCTAATAATGAAAACTTAAAAGTCCCCACTGATATCATCATCAACATGCGACCTGCTTCAGATGTGCACACCAAAGCAAAGTACAAAGGGGGGGGCAGGGAAGATTGTCAACAGACCTGCCCAAAGGAAACCAGCAAAGGGCAATGGAGCACCACAAAGCACATATCCAGTATCTGCTGCATTCAACAGGATGTCGCTATTGCATGATTTTCTCTGCCTTTAAGGGGTGAACAGGAAAAAGGCTGCACTAAGGGAAAATCCCTAAACTAAATGTTTATAGTGCTTGTGAGGACAAAAAAAAAAAAAGTGCTTTTGTGTCAATGTCGTGAGGGAAGAAACTTCGTGAAAGTCCAAATAAGTTAATAGCATCTGATGACAAGTAGAGACAAAGAAGTTGTGATTGTCATTAGTTGAATCGTCCAAAAATAAGTTACGCGAAAAGACGGCAATTTGTACAAAATCTGAGTTTTTGGATTAAAAGTTTTTGTGCTGGTAAGAGGTGGGGTTTTTTTCAGGTGTTGCACAAATGGTACATTATGCAAAAGTGCAATGGGAAGAACTTTTTTTTCACTATTACTCTGGTTAATGAAAAAAAAAGGATGTTGATGGATGCATAAAAATGTACATAATAGAAAGATTTTGACAAAACCCTATTATTATTTTTTTATTATTATTAACCCTTGTATTATGTTAAGGGTCAATTTGACCCATTTCAGTTTCTGTGTTGATTAACCCTTGTGCGGTCCTTCGTAAAAGGCACACTGGCTGTGTCCTACAATCGGGTCTTAAAAACCCAGATTCCAAAGTTCAGTTCCATAGACTCATCACCCCACCCCCCAAGGATGTATTACTGTTTTCAGTAGTAAGCAATGGCATCCTACAGTACGTATAAAAAGGTACATTTGTGAGCCACCGGGTCTCTTTGACCCGAAGGACCGCACAAGGGTTAAAGTACTGGTTATCGTTTCTTTATCTTCATGAAATGTTGTTACTTTTCCTCATTTAAGGTCATGAACTGTTGAGTAAAATCTAAAAACTCTGGTGTGTAATGGAACGTCTGTGCAGAGTTTATATATAAAGATGATGTTGTGGGTCATTTTGACCCAGACATTTTAATGTGGGTAACTAGCTGTTCAGATTTAAAATAAACATGTTTTTTCAATGTGCTTTATTTTGTTTACCCAGTTATTATTATTTAGATAGTTTTTTTTCTGAATAAGCTTATGTAAACTGGATGACTACCTGGAGGAGGATCCAGTGGTGTAAAAAACAGGAAAATAATGAAAAATTAAATGTGTTTTTGAAGAAGGAAAAACTTGGAAAAAAATATGTGTTAAATACAGTGTTGAAATAAAAAAAATATTGTCTTTTTTTCTAAATGTTAATGTCATCTAAAATAAAATTGTTATTGGTTTAACCTGTTATTTATTCATTATATCGATTGGATTTAAACAGTATGGGTCAAAATGAACCACAACATACTCAAACATACTCAGCGTTTGTACTAATAAGAAGTAGTTTTTCCAGGTGTAGTACAAATAGTACTGCAATGAAAAGATCTTTTTTTTCAATTGGTCTGGTGAATGTAAAAATCAGTTGTTGATGGGCGCAGGAAATGGAAAGATGACAATTTTGACAAAACCCAGATTTTTTTATGAAAAGTTTTTGTGCTGCCAAGAGTTTTTTTTTTTTTTTTTTTTTTTTTTTAGTGTAGCGCAAATTATACTGCAATGGAAAGACTTTTTTCACAATTACAGCAGGTGAATAAAAAAATAAATAGATGTTGACAGACATATAAAAATGTAACTAATGAAAACACAACAATTTCAACAAAACCCTAGTTTTTTTTATTAGACATTTTCATGCTAGCAAGAGGTAGTTTTTCAAGTTTAGCGCAAATGGTACCGCGATGGAAAGACCTTTTGTCACTATTACAGTCAGGTCAATAAAAGAGACGTTCACAGATGCATAAAAATGTACAGAATGGAAATATGACAATTTCGACAAAACCAGCATTTTTGGATTAAATGTTTTTGCGTTGGTAAAAGGTACTTATTCGTGTGTAGCGGAAATGATACTGTGATGGAACAGACCTTTTTTTCGCAATTACAGTCTAGTGAATGAAAAAAAACCAGATGTTATCAGACACATAGCAATGTACCTAATGGAAGGACCACAATTTTAACACAACCCTTGTTTTTTGATTAAAGGTTTTTTTGCGCTGTTAAGAGGTAGTTTTTCAGGTGCAGCACAACTGGTACTATGATGGAAAGACCTTTTTTTACAATTAGTCAGCTGCTGATGGACACAAACATTTATTTAATGGAAAAGACGACAATTTCGACAAAACCCTCGTGTTTGGATTAAAAGTTTTTGTGCTAGCAAGAGTAGTTTTTCAGTTGTAGCACAACTGGTACTGCAATGGAAAGACCTTTTGTCACAATTACAGTCAGGTGAATAAACAAACAAAAACAAAAAAACGGATGTTGACAGACTCCTAAAATGTATTTAATGGAAAAGACGACAATTTCGACAAAACCCTCGTGTTTGGATTAAAAGTTTTTGTGCTAGCAAGAGTAGTTTTTCAGTTGTAGCACAACTGGTACTGCAATGGAAAGACCTTTTGTCACAATTACAGTCAGGTGAATAAACAAACAAAAACAAAAAAACGGATGTTGACAGACTCCTAAAATGTATTTAATGGAAAAGACGACACTTTCGACAAAACCCTCATTTTTGGATTAAAAGTTTTTGTGCTACCAAAAGGTGTTTTTTTTGGGTGTAGTGCAAATGATACTGCAATGGAAAAAAAATTCATAATTACAGTCAGGTGAATAAAAAATTAGATGTTGACAGACGCATAAAATTATAACTAATGAAAAGACAACAATTTCGACAAAGCGCTAGTTTTTTATTAAAAGTTTTCATGCTAGCAAGAGGTAGCTTTTCAGATGTAGCGCAAATGATACTGCGATAGAAAACCTTTTTTCGCTGTTACAGTCAGGTCAATAAAAGAAATGGATGTTGACGTATGCATAAAAATGTACATAACGGAAAGACGACAATTTCAACAAAGCCATCATTTTTTGGATTAAACATTTTTATGTTGGCAAGAGGTCGTTTTTCGGATGCAGCACAACTGGTATTGCAATGGAAATACCTTTTGTCGCAATTAATCAGATTAATAAAAAAAAAATTATATTGACAGACGCATAAAAATGTATCTAATCGAAAAACGACTATTTTGACAAAACACTCGTTTTTTTTATTAAAAGTTTTTGCGTGACCACGAGGTAGTTTTTTTGGGTGTAGCGGAAATGGTACTGCGATGGACTGACTTTTTTTTCACAATTACAGTCAGGTGAATGAAATAAAAGTGTTCTGACAGATGTTACAACAAGCAAAAAAGAAAAGTTTTAAAACAAATATGGCATGTTATGTGCGGACAAACCAGGAAACCACATTCTATTTTAATTTAGCATGAGAAAGAGGGATAATATATAACAATAATAATAATAATAATAATAATAATAATAATAATAATAATAATAATAATAATAATAATAATAATAATAATAATAATGAATATATCTGTAAAACAACATGATATTTATGTTTGTGGAATGACTTCTCACCTCATCTCATATTAAAGTGTTGCATTTGTGATTCAATGGAGAAACCGACCACATACAGAATCCCTAAACTTTTGTACATAGATCCAATGAAAAAGCAACTGTTGCCACTGGCAACAGAGTAATGCAAACGATCCTACAATATATGAGAATATTGTGAATATACTGTTCAGTCAAAGAATAAAAAAAAGGGTCAGCTAATGTTACCGTCTATTAAAAGTAATGAAAATGGTGACTTACTAGAGCAGAAGACACCGGAAGCTTCCATTTCAAATGCTTTGGGAGCACTGCAAGGAATCAAAATGCACAATTAATTCAACTTCAATTTAACCCAATGTCTTGACACATATTACTGTTGTCTTATTAGATTTTTTTCCTATTTCAAAAGGAGAAGTTTTGGTCATATGGAACTGAATAGAGTAGAGACATTTGCCTGTAAACATCAGGATATGATTGATTGATTTTATTTGACAATCCCATTTCTTAAATAAAAGCAAACACATGATCCAGTTCAAAATAAACCACAATATATACTTAATTAAAAGATTTAAAAAAAAAAACAGAGTCAGGATATCACAATAAAATCAAAAGATGTATTAGCATTGTGGTCAATTTCTTCACACTAACCCTAGAAATCTGTAAACTATCGTCAATAGTTTGGAAAAGTTGAATTATTAGTAAGTACTGAAGTTCCTTAAAAGCTTCCCGTGAGATGAGGTCAGCTACACTACGATTACACGCACTGTTTCCATCAGTCAGTCGTTATTATGTAAAGTTACCAAATGTAGTTTTAGTTTAATGTTCATTATAAAAAAACACTGTGAAACTACATGAAATATACTTTAAAAAACATAATTAATAAGATACACCCAAAGTCTGTTTGACACCTTTAAAATAGCTGACCTTCTTCCAGGAAGTGGTACATAATAAACTGTATTTTAGGGCAAGAAAACAAGTTCATCTCCTCTTTATTTATTCGTAAATGTAGAAATTAAGATGTATGTATGTGTCAGTGTTGCAGTAAGAACATTGCATCTAAATTAAATATGAAAAGCATTTAATTCTTTTGTTTTTTTAAATCAAATATTAGAGTTAGTTTAGACAATAAATATGCATTATGCCAAAATGCAAATGTTAATCTCATAAACTCATTGTGAATAAAGAAGCAAAAACCGCATCAAGTTTTTGTTCGTCAAACACATCCAGGCCTTTTTTTTTTTTTTTTTTTTGCAGAATTTCTAAAACCCTTTTACTTCAACACAACACAGATGCAGTCTCACATCCACAACTACTTCAAATGTTGCATGATTTGAACTTTGACCACATTAATAAGTGAATATCTATTTTTCTCCTCCTCATTCAAACTAGTTCTGATTGAAATGACAGGTAAAAATATTTCAATAAAACAAGAAAGAAATGTGCAATAAATAGATAAATCTGAAAAAAAATAATAATAAATTACCTTCAAGTGTCTCCCTTGTGCAAAATTTGTTGGTAATTTAAGTCAAGGACGGAGGGAGGGGGGGGTTTGGTGGTAAGTTGTCTCCACCTCCCTTTAAAAAAAAAAAAAAAAAAAGCAAAAAGGAGATATTTAATCCAGTTTTCTGTGAATTAAAGGAGAAAAAAAAAACAAGATTTGGGGTGGGAATTTTCACCACCAGCCCAAATATATGATCTAAAATATTGAAATATCCCTTTGAGTTGGTTCAGTAAAACAATCCAAGGGTTAAGAGGAGTGCATGTGGGTAGAATATCCTACAGGTGCTGCTGCTGCTGCTGCGTCAAAAGCTTCTTCTGCGCGCGCGTCCCGTCGAGTTTTCCTCTTTAATTAAAAGCGTCACGATGGCTTTGATTCAAACTTTAGACATTTTACCACAACTTATCCGAGCTGTTCGTAGGAGCCTAAAGCAAATGCACTTTTACAGTAGGAACACCAACAACAACAAAAAAAAAAGGGACTCAACAAGTTGGTAAAGGAAAGAAAGAGAGGGATGGATCAAACTGGATCCACCGGTTCCTAAGGAATTAGCCATAGTGGCAGGGAGCAGCCAAGCTATTTTCAACAAACCAAGGGACTGGAAATCCGTGGGCAGGTTTTTTTTAAGAAAACCTACAAATGAAGAGGCGAGTGGAGACTGGACCTGAAAGGCGGCGACGACAGTGAAGCTTTTTTTTTTTTTTTTTACGCACGTACTGTATAACCTGTCACTGCTGTGTGATGATGTGAAGACTAGACTACATGACTTAAAAGACCTCCAGGAGACACAACTTTAACAGTTTGTACACTTAGAAATAAAAATAAATATGACTTAGATGTTTCACTTCCTTGTATGAAGAAAAAAACACGTACTGTTATATCATTTAAAAAAATACTACTAATAATAATAATACAAAAAAATGGCATAAACGTCACATATATACATACACATTAAAAAAATAAAAATAAAAAATAAAGCATAAAGGGATTTTTTTTTTGGTTATTATTGTGACAACGCGCTGTGTTTGATCGTGTTCATTGATTTTTTTTTTTATTTTTTTTTTAATTTTTTATTTTTTTTTTATCTCTCCTCCCACCCTCTCTCTCTACTGGGTTGTCTTGCCTGCATGGCTCAGGATCTGACTGACAGCTGCAATTCAACAGGTTATCCGATCACCGCAGTCTACAGCAGAGCCCGTCTGGCTTTTCCATTCATCAGACAGACGCTCCTTGTCTGTCTCTGCTGCAGACATGCGCCTCTATCAGCTCCAAAAGCGTCTGGAACTGATAGTCGAATGACACTGACTGACTGCTTTATGTTCCAACAACAATAACAAAAAAACCAAACAAACAAAC
Organism: Siphamia tubifer; assembly: GCA_020466265.1. NCBI lineage: Eukaryota > Metazoa > Chordata > Actinopteri > Kurtiformes > Apogonidae > Siphamia > Siphamia tubifer. Next base: position 41,569,149 of record CM035803.1, on the reverse strand, counting down.
AAACACAATACTGGAAAACAGACTCATGCACTTCTGCTCTTTTGCATCTCTCTCTCTCTCTCTCTCTCTTTCTCTCTCTCTCTCTCTCTCTCTCTCTTTTATTTACCTTAAACACGTAGGAGTTTATATAATCCCATCAACTTGCACATTGATCCAGATTGCATGTCTCCCTTTTTCAAAAGACACTTCATTCTAACCCGACGTGCGTGGCTCATTTACGCACTAAAAAAAAAAGGCTCTAGTTTGGTTCCGCGGCAGCAACAGAACAGAACCAGAACCAGCACCAGCACCAGCAGCTAAAAGCAACAGTTGTTAAATCCACCACTGACTTCCTCTTCCATCTCCTCAAGAGCAGAGCAGCAGACAACCGAGTTGCTATTCTGGGAAGTTGGTCTGACACAGAGAAACGGATCACACAGACTGTGGACCCGGTCTGTGTCTGTACTCGGCGATCGATTAGGTTACAAAGGGCCTCTTATTTCTAAGGCTGCAGCTCAGTTATGCTGCGAAAAAAACAAAAACATGTCTGTCTGTCATATTGTTTCGGTATTTATCGAGGGATTCCAGTGTGATCATTGAATTACTATAGCTTTAACAGTGAGAAATGTGTGAATAAAATGATTAAATGCGGCTGATAATAGCACACAGGGGTAAGTTAAGAGCAGGAAATATAGAATTACATGCACGATTATTGATGGAATCAGAAGTTGAGTCAATATGGAGTTTTTTTTGTTTGTATGAAATCCACTATTTATGTCTATTATACCCGAAATATGTGTATTTTTACCCGCTGTGATAACATATATGTATATACCCCTGTTAGAATATACCATTATGTGGCTACAATGCTTAAGGATGATGTACAATATAAACTTGTCAGTGCTCTCTAATGGAGGGACTATGCAATTGCAACACTGCTTCACACCTGAAAGCAGTGTTTGTCAAGCTTAGGGTTGGGACCCCATATGGGGCCGACTGGAATTCAAATGTGGTTGCCGGAATTTTTTTTATTTTTATTTTTTATTATTATTTTATCGTTATTTTGTCTTTTGTCTCTTTTGTTCTGTTCTGTTATTTGTTTATTTTATTGTATTTTTTTAAGATGAACTGCTCAAATAAAAATAACTGAACTGAACATAAATAAATTTAAAAAAATATTAGTGATTCAAAATTCAAGAAATCTTTATTGTCATTGATTAAAAAAAAAAAAAAAAAAAAAGCTCAGCAGTGGCACCACAGTTCATTCATTCAGATTATCAATAAAACACAACAGGTTTAATATATTGGAATAAATAACCAATAAATACCATATACGAGTCCATAAAACCAAGGATTAAATATACGGTTCACTTTTATTATTATTATTATTATTATTATTATTATTATTATTATTATTATTATTATTATTATTATTATTATTAATTTATGTATTTTTTGCTCATGAATAAAACCGTTTCTGAGAGGCTGTTTACACAAAGACAATTGTGGCAAAATACGACAGCATATTTTATCTATCAGAGCCTTCCTTTTACACGTCGTCAGGCGTATTGACGATATGCCGGGTCACGTCGTCGTCTAAATGTTCACATTGTGTGTGTCTTTACGTCACATACACTTTCCCGTTACATTCATACGCTGGGCAGGTAAAGCAACAAACATGTGGGTCAACCTGGATCTTCCATCTGCACTAGCATTAGCATTAGCATTAGCAAATCTAGTAAACGTACAGGAGTCATTTCAGCTATTGTACAGAAATGACACATAAAAGGACATGTCAGTGTTCGATCACAGTACCACTGAGCATGAATATCCACTCATATTTCACCTACTGTTGCGTCTTCATATAAATAAGGATTTCTTCCTGAAAACGCTAGCATAAACGCAGATGAAAAACCAAAGATGAGACGCCACTTTTGCGTCCTCTGTTTTCATTGTCATCATATAAACGTAGCCTTGGTCTGTTTGTGTGTGACCCAAGTGCTGTTAAATAATTTATATTTTTTATCAGATCAATCACAGAGTTGCTATGGATTAATTTTGATTCCTGACAATGAAATACTATTCCTTTTTCATCTTTATAAAAATTATTATTATTATCATCATCATCATTTAAAATAGAATGAAAATCAGTACTAAAAACAAACAGATAAGATCATGGATAAAATACATCATCATTTTAAAACAACATTGTTTCTTCATCCTCCTGTTATGTTCATTTGTCAGGAACACCACTGTAGTTCCTGGGTCAGTTTGACCTGGTGCATGTTGAATTATGCAAAAGATGTTTGAAACCAAGCAAAACCTACCAAACACTGTTAGTATTTCATTAATAATTCCATTATTAACTATTCTATCAGTATTTAGGGTAATGCTGTTCCTTACCTCTAACAGACAATCAAGATAATCAAGATTATCAATCAAGATAATTCGCTAATTTTAATGTATTTTATCTTAAAATTGTATTTATAATTTTTAATCAATGTGAAGCACTTTGGGCTACAGTGTTAGTATGAAAGTTGCTATACAAATAAAGCTTATTATTATTTTAATTTTAATTTAAATTTTGTTTTTTTTTAATGTTTCACCATGTTACACCCCCTCTTTTAAAGATGTCTAAGGGAGGGGGTGTCACACCTTCTCAGTTTCAGAAAGTATATGAGGACACTGGTTCTTTTTAAGTGGGTTTATGGATTAAAACAAAAAAAAGTTGATTTCTCACAAAAGCAAATATCAACATCAAAGTGGGTGAGGTTTGGACAAAAGGTAGTACCTGAACCCAAAAAACTTATTTCATCTCGTCATTTCAACCTGTTTTATCCTCACTAAGGTCACAGGGGTCACTGTGGGCCCATTATAGCCACAAAGGGTGAAGGCGGGGTACACCCTGTATGAGTCTCCAGTTCATCTCAGGGCTGGGGCTGAACATATATAGACAAACAATCACTCTCACATTCACACCTATGGACAATTTAGATTAACCAATTAACCTATCAGTGCATGTGTTTGGATGGTGGGAGGAGCCACAGTACCCGGAGAAAACCCACATAGACACAAGGAGAACATGCAAACTCCACACAGAAAGGTCTGGTGTGGGATTTGAACCAGGGTCTTTCTTGCTGTGAGGCATGAGTGTTAACCTCTGCACCACCCCCAAAGAACTCAACCAAGCCAAACCAAACCAAACCAAGCTAACTAGTGACCCTGTACGAGCCAAAATAAACAGAAAAACAACACATCTAGCTTCTAATTAGTAAAAAAGTAAAAGTACGATGGTGGCACCAACCTGTTACCTGAAAACTAGTGCAAATGTAAAGCGTACCAACTAAACTCACCACCGCTCCAACAAACTGGAACATGTCTGTCAGAGGTAAAAAAGAAAAATGACAAAAAAAAAAAAAAAAAAAACTCCACAGGTGAGAGAGAGGTGCATTTATATACAGTAGGTGACAGGGCAGGACTGGATGAAGCTGGCCTAATGGAACAGCCCAGGAGGAGGTCCTGAGGAAGGCCACACCCACAAAAAAAAAAAAAGAAAAAAAGAAACACACACTGACACAACATACATACCCTTGGCATGTAACGCACCATTGTATTCTTTTTGAAAGACCAACATATAAAGCACAACATAATACGTCTGACAGGACAATACATTCTTTTATTCGTCCCACAAGGGTAAATTCCAGGTTTACAGGAGAAGGATTATTTATAGCACACAAGAGGAAATCCTTCTATGAATAATTCTATATATATGTAGTTGTTAATGAAAAAAAAAAAAAAATAATAAAATAATATATATATATATATATATATATATATATATATATATATATATATATATATATATATATATATATATATATATATACACACACTAGGGCATTATCACTCTCTCTTGATTTGATTTGAATGATTTATTTGGAACATGTACAAAGTGCAAGAATAATCAATACAACAATAATGATAATAACAATGACATGTCCAAAAAAGAGTAGGATGAAGCATAAGCTTATTTAATCCTACCCCTTCTTCACTTCCCCAATAACCTTAATTCATCTTATAGCAATATAGTGCATAGTACAAAAATGATGATAATAATAATAACAATAATAATAACAATACCAATAATAAATAACTGAAGTACTAAACATATACATATATACAAAAACAAAAACAAATGAGCAGATAGGAAAATAGGTGACAAATAGAGTTTTTTTTGTTTGTTTGTTTGTTTTCTTTTTTTTTTTCTTCCCTTCCTTCTTCTTCTTTTCCCTCTTTTTTTCTTCCTTTTTTCCTTTTTCTAATTTTTCTGCATTTTGTTCTTATTTTTTTGAAGTTTCATTTATTTATTTTATTTTTATTTTTATATATCTTTTAACCCCACAGAGGGGGAGTCAACATTGCTTGAGATCAATGCATATTCCAGTCTTGCAGCCATATACTATACTATTTAGTGCATGTGTGTGACCATCACTGGTCCTCCCCGAAAGCTGAGCAGACTCTCTCTCTCTGCCGCTGTGTTTTACTTCCCTTTACTACACTTTAGATGAAAAACAAAACCCTGGCACGGCCATCTGAAGAGGCATTCACTAGCTAATCTGCATGATATAAGCAGTATCCCTTAGCTAACCTGAGTGAGCAGCAGTGAAGACAACGTGCTCCTTTTTCCCAAACATGATGTGGACAGTGTGGTGTGCGTCTTGGCTCCTGCGTTAAACTTGTTAGAGCCGTGGGTCCAGACAAAATGTGGACATATGTTCACCCTACTGAGGTTGTTCAGTTAAATTTAACAGAAAACTCTTTGTAAACGTTAGCCTTTGTTTTGTTGATACGTGTGTCCTATCAGTGGACATTGTTATGTTGTAGTGAACTTTAATACAAGTTGTTCATTGCTGGAAAGACGTGTGTCCGTGTTTCTAAATTTTTTTCTTAACCATGTGTGTGTTGTTCCTCAGCTGACAATTTGACGACGTCATCACAACACGTCGACTCAACTCCGAATTTTTTGACGGATAAGTCAACTTGGAAAAAAAAACTGAAGTCGTTCATGCCCTAATATACATAATATACATGTAAATAGAAATCATTGCACTGTTATGATTAAGAAAGAAATAGTCTGACATTTGTGACACCCTTTTACCTCCAGTTTGACTGCTGGGTCAAATTGACCTGAACTGTATCTATGTGACATTCACATGAAGGTGGTGATCACAAATATGTGAGACCAACCATTTTCATATTATATGTGAATTACACTCATTAAGGCTGAAGACGTTTCATACTGAAAAAATATACTTTTAACTATTTTTTCCTAGATGTTCATAATTTAAAACAGGTCAATTTGACCTGTAACATAACAGGAGGGCTAAAAGCATTTCAAATCTGTAAATAAGATGAAGTTAAAAGTCATGATAACAGCAACAGCACTCAGATGTGACATGTAGATTTGGTGTTACCGTATATATAGATGTTCTTCTGAGCTCTACTGCTTATGTTCTCATCAGTTTAGCAGCATCAGTCTAACAATAGCTAAGCTTGTAATAGTACAGCAGCATCGCTACTGTTTAGCATAACCAAAACCACACAAAACAGGTTCCAAATAGTGTTCAAAGGGTTCAATAAACAGGCCTTAATAAGACACATGTTTAAACAGATGATCAATTAAGAAATACGATCACTGATAGCAATATATATAAATCTATGGGTTCTACTGAAACTGCATTACACTGTTTTCTATGTAACCTATGGTTACACTGGTGCATATGATCATATGTATTTAGTTTATTTGTCTTGTTTACGAGCTGACTACTGAGTTGTGTACATTTTTTATCAAGAAATGTGGTATTCTTATTATGAATACGTCCAAGTTTTTTTCGTCCCACTCCTTTTCAGGCACCTTTCTTTTTTTCCCATATTTGTTTTGGTATTCTGGCCGCATGTATATATATATATATATATATATATATATATATATATATATATATATATATATATATATATATATATATATATATATATATATGCGTGTTTATTTGTTTGTTTGTTTTTCATATTGAATTGATGGTGAATTGACCATTGAATGGAACTGCCTGAAATAAATACATTTTAAAAAAAAGATAACCACTTAAAATCAGCAAATGGTCATATTATTAGGTAACCAGGTTTCTCAGAGTTAAACAAAATTCTGCAAAACCAAAACTTCTTGACAGAAAGTTATTTTTGTTTAATGCTAAATTAAATAATAATAATAATGATAATTAAATAAAAATGCATATTTCCTTTGCATCTTTATGAAATGACACAAACTGTGAAGAACAGTAAATATTTCGGTAACACTTTATAATACCTACACACAATTGACTATGTATTAACCATTTATTACCCATTTATAAATGTTGTTCATTATGTATTAACCATTTGTTACCTATTTGTTAATGTCTTTTAAAGGTTCATACTAGTTTCGTCCAAAGATAAATGTAAAATTAGATTATTTTTAACCAACAGGTGCAGTGTTTGTATATCTGCTTTACAGGTAAACAAAGAAACAGTTGTAAACACTGCACCTGTTGGTTAAAAATAATCTAATTTTACATTTACATTAGTATGAACCTTTACAAGACATTAACAAATGGTTAATACATAACGAACAACCCATTTATAAATGAGTAATAAATGGTTAATACATATTCAATTGTGTGTAGGTATTATAAACTGTTACCAATATTTCTTTATCATTACGATCACTTTACCACGTTTCATCTTCACTGCCTCAGAAGAGTAGGAGGTGATGTGACACTTTACATAAACTAATAAAAAAGATCATCCAAGTAAATAATGTTTTCAAAAACTGCAAAATATCAAAGGACATTTACTGATGTGGCCAAGATTTCAGATTAGTTTTTAGATTGGTCTGTTCACAGAGTAAAGATATGCCAGTGTCAATCAAGGTATTTTAATTCTTTCAGTTATTCTAACACTGGGCAGAGTAAAATTGAACAAGTGTTGGTGAAAATCACTGGAGTTACCAGATGTTTTACACTGCAGGGATGTGAACCGCCAACCTTATGTCATTGTATGACCCGCTCTACCAACTGACCCACAGCCAAGGGCGTCACAGCCATTTATCATCGGAAAATTAATGAACAATTATCCATTAATGATTACATTTTTTAGATTAAAAAAGTAATATATGGCCAAAAATAACAAAAACGTGTTTTTCCTCAAACATTTATTCAATTCATAAGTCAAAATTATGAGATAAAAAGTAAAAAATTATGAGAAAAAAGTAAAAAAATTATGAGATAAAATGAAAATTATGTGATTAAAAAGTCAAAATTATGAGGTAAAAAGGATTTTTAAAAAAATCAGACACTGATTTTACAGACACTGTTCCTCTTTTTTGTTACAAAAATGTTTTGTCCATGTCAGGGGAGACGACTAAAAATATGTTCCTCAGGGGGAACATCTTTGAAAAAAGTTTGAGAACCACTGTCTTCAGGTAAATGTCACAGAACAAGACATAGTTTTGATTGGAGAAGTGGGGGTGTCACAACACCCCCATCCCCCACAAGTGCGACACCCATGCCCACAGCCAGCCAATGAGGACTAGTGTTGGGTACCGTGTTACTCAAAATAAGCTGTAATAACCTGTAGAATAAG
>CM035803.1:41546493-41553993 GCA_020466265.1 Siphamia tubifer | reverse complement strand
GGAAAAAAATGCCCATTTATGGGACAATTAAATAACACTGTGCAATGATAGGCTATTGTCCAACACCAGTCAGGGTTTACTGATTTTGCAACGAACCATGGGTCAATCTCCCACCACTTTATGCCCCAACAGACATGATCCCAGAGCAGTATTAGTGTTTGCAGCCTCAGATGACTGAGTTGAGTGGCTTCTTTCAGCCCAGAAATAAATGGATATAAGGAATACAGCCAGACAGGACTCACAGAACCCACCTCTGTAGAAAAAGGAGCGTCTCATTAATTTTTAATAGCAAAAGCAACTGAGCAGGTCATAGTGCAAATGACACTTTTTTACCTTATTTCACAGACAGTTATATTTTGCTGTTCATAAAAGTCTGTCGAGGCTGCATCGAATTATTGCTATAAGTAAAATGACCTCAGTCTTCAATCTTATATCTTATTCATTATATATCATCTATAAAAATTGATCGGCCCATACATTAAACTTTTTCTAACTGAACAGTTGCAGAAAAAATGTATTAGACCATCAAAAATCATCAAAAATAATGGTTATGTGATCCAGTTTTAACTCCTGTGTGTATCATATGACAACACAGACGGAGAAGAAAACATGAAATGAATAAAATCACACTTTTTGTCGGTACAATAACATAGATAATAATGGAAGAACTGCAGTGATTCTGGTTATTATCAACAATCAGGTCTGAAATTAAACTCTTATGAACTATTTTTGTTGTTATCATTATATTTGTCCAAACAAAACTATATTTACTTGTACCAGGCATTAAAATTAACAATATAAGCAAACAAGGGGTGGTCTAATAATTTTCCATCCAACTGTATGTATCAATCAAACCTATTTTTAATCCATAATGACCTGGAATGTATCAATCAAACCTATTTTTAATCCATAATGACCTGGAAGAATTTCCGTGGCAGTTTTTAAAAATATATTTTTCCTTTGAATCTAATCTCGCATTGGTAATTTATCACTATTTCTTATTTTAGTCCCAAATATCTATGGTTTAAACTGTTTACCCGCCCCGGCGGCACAGCAGCATATTTAAATGAAGCGCACCTCAGTTCGCCATTAATGTAAACAGCTCTTCTTCGTGGTGTGTTAACAAACAGTCATCAACCAGTAAGTAATGACAAATGTTCCCGTTGTTAAACTAAGTTAACTAAACTATGTCTTGTTCTGTGACATTTACCCTAAGACAGTGGTTCTAGAACTTTTTTCAGTGATGTTCCCCCTGAGGAACAACATTTTTAGTCGTCTCCCCTGACATGGACAAAACATTTTTGTAAGAAAAAAGAGGAACAGTGTCTGTAAAATCAGTGTCTGATTTTTAAAAAATCCTTTTTATCTCATAATTTTTACTTTTTATCTAATAATTTTTAATTGAATTGAGGAAAAACACATTTTTGTTATTATTTTCGACAATGTATTACTTTCTTAATATAAATATTGTAAACATTAATGGATAATTGCTCGTTAATTTTCCAATTTTGCTAGTGTTGCCGCAACCTAGAACACCCCCACATTTTAAATGGCTTGTGACGCTCTTGGCTGTGGGTCAGTTGGTAGAGTGGGTCATACAATGACAGAAGGGTTGGAGCGGTTCACATCCCTGCAGTGTAAAACATCTGGTAACTCCACTGATTTTCACCAACACCGGTTGTTAACACTTGTTCAATTTTACTCTGTCCAGTGTTAGAATAACTGAAAGAATGAAAATACCTTGATTTTTTTTTACACTGGCATGTATTTACTCTTTATCTGATAATTTTTTACTTTTTTCTCATAATTTTTTACATTTTATCTCATAATTTTGCCTTGTGAATTGAATAAATGTTTGAGGAGAAAATCACGTTTTTTGTTATTTTCGGCCATATATTACTTTTTTAAATATAAATAATGTAATCATTAATGGATAATTGTTCATTAATTTTTCGATGATAGACTCAGAAAATTTTGCTCATGTGCCACAACCTATAACACCACCACATTTTAAATGGCTGTGACACCCCCTGCCTACTGATGTTCAGTTAAATCTAACAGAGAATTCTTTGCTAACGATAGCCTTTGTTTTGTTGAGGTTAAAATGTTGATGCTTGTGGACATTGTTATGTTGCAGTGAACTTTAATACCCAGTTGCTCATTGCTGGACAAACATGTGTCCGTGTTTTTTTTTGTTTTTTTTTGGGGGTTTTTTTTTGCCATGTGTCTGTGTTGTTTCACTGACAGTGTGATGATACCCTGTTACAAACCAATTAATCCCATGACTGCAAAACAGGGGTCTCAAACATGTGACCCGGGGGCCAAATGCAGCCCATCGTTGAACATAATAACCTATTAAATGAGTTTTTTCTTTGCCTATAAATGATAACTTAAATGTTTGTAATTGTTTGACTGCAAAAAATAGTAAAGTATGAAAATCTTTACACATACAAACTATCTTGTGACAACAAAATGTGAATAACCTGAACAAATGAGAACAACCTGAAATGTCTAAAGAAAATTAGACACAATTTGAAAAATTTTCAGCTTCTGTTACTAAGAGTTTAGTATCTTTGTAGAACTGATCCATAATAAAACACATGGACAAATGATAAATTGAGGCAGAATATTGTTAAAATTGCCCTTACATTCCTTATGAAATTTTACTTTTTTTTTTTTTTTTTTTTTTTGCATTTGGATAATTTCTAAAAGTATTTTCATGATTTAATGTTTTTTGGGGTCTTTTTTGTTTTTTCACTAAAACAATTAAAAAAAAATGGAGTTGTCATTATTAATAGCTTATTATGTTTTCCTTTTATTGGTCTGGCCCATTGGAGATCAAATCAACCGAATATGGCCCCTGAAGAAAACGAGTTTGAGACCCCTGTTGTAAAAGCTTTTAAATGACCCTGTATACTGTAGGGTAACCATTATTTTAATCTTAGAGAAAACATAACTGATTGAACAGACGGATCAAGCCTGTGTTGTTATTCCCGCATGACAACTATCGGGTCATCTGTGAGAGCTCAGTCCAGAAACAACACCTATATGGATGAATGACCAAATATCTGCAGCCACTCAACCCCGTATAATACCAACACCTCCCCTAAGCCCATCCTCGATTTGTATTTTCCTTATTTTTAGCTGTATCTATTAGCTGAAAAGACAGGTCAATATACAGTAGTGTGTTCAACAGACTCCTTCAGTACAATAGCAATTTAACTGTATCGCTTATTCTAAACACAACAACAATATATATATATATATATATAAAAACATCTGACTGTGATTTATGTTCATATGGCATTTAATTCAACTGCAATTCAATACTGGCTCAGGTCACTACGAACTCATTTATTTTATTCTATTCTCACAACGCCAGTCACTTTGATCAATATGAAGACAGTACATAAAAGCTTGTTTATTCATCATAATATCACAGATCTAGAAGGATGCTTATTTATCATTCCGTCCATGTGCAATAACTTCTAAACATGCTGCTAATATATTAAAATTCAGTGGAGAATGAGGCGCCCGAGGATGTTATTGGTATTATGTTGGTGGTGGTAGGAATATCCCAGGCAAAGTACAAAAGAGGGCAGCTTTGATTTTAACATTGATTCGTTCAACTGGAGTTCATTTGACTAATTATGTGCTAAACACTGGTTTGTCACTGTACTGTATGTAACCTACTAAGATATTTAACAGCAAAGATTTAACGCAAAAAACATCCAAACATACATCAAACTGCTGATTATAAACTGTTAAATACCTGTTGATCCATTAGATCTATCGATACATGTAAAAAAAAAAAAAAAATGGTGAAAAATTAAGTTATTTATCTTTTCACGGTCATCATATAGACCTATTTTGGATGGTTCAGAGGCTCCGTAGTTTACCATGGAAACGCCATCATCTTCCACAACATTGATTTACCAGTAAAACCCATGGATTTGGGATCAATGATAGTGGATGTATTTGTGTTCAGTTAATCATATATTTATTGGAAAAAGTCTTTTTCTTTCCTGTTTTTGATATAATAACTTAACTTTAATCTGAGTTTCTTATGGTCGTTTCCATCAGGTATCAAACTCATTTTGCTTCAGTGGCAAAATTCAGCCTAAATGTTCTGAAGTGGGAAAATAGTGGAATGATGACATAATAATGTATAAATAATGTTAACTCCAAACTTATCTCTATGTTTTATATCTGAGCTTTAATCAACATCTATATAATCACTATATTATTATTAATATATATTTTTTTATTTTATTTATTTGAGAAAAATTAAGCAATTTTATGTGTAAAAATAAAATAATGGTCACCCCCTTAATCACATTATAAACATGACACAATAATTTAACCCATTGACTTAGCGTCCAAATAATGTAAATAACAGATAGTAAACATTAGGAAATGTGATATAAAATTACACATAGTAACTATTTAAATGATATTTTGAATGACCTATAGAATAGAATAGAAGATACTTTATTCATCCCCATAGTGAAATTATTGTTCAGTTCAATTATTTTTTATTTGAGCAGGTTCATCTTAAAAAAAAGTACATTGAAAATAGTTTTAAATTTAAAAAATACATAAATTAGATTGAACTATTTAAAAAAAAATCTCCCTCTTTTTAAAATAAAAAAAAAAATATATATATTTTTGTAAATTACAAACATTTAAATTAACAAACATGTAAAAATCAAACCGTTCTTAAGAAGTTTTAAAAATCTAGAATGAATTTAATTTCAACAATAAATAAAAAACAATAAATATAAAAAAATAAATAAAAAATATCTCCCTCTTCAATCACACCTGGAAGCTGATTACATCATAATTATTAATCTTTTGAAGAGCTGATCAATAATTGAACTGTGATAGAAGAGGGGAAATAACTAAAACATGCGTCCTGCCACGAGGACCGGGTATGAGAACTACTGCCTAAAACAGTCTATCAACAAACCTACAGTATAAGATAACATACAGGTCACATGATTATTCAGCCATTATTGAGTTTCCACTGGACCCGTCCATCATCCCACTGCCTCCTGGTGTCATCAAATGTAGTCCTTTTGTGATGTTTATTTGGTGCCGTTTGATTTAGTTTTCATTGAGCGCAACTCATTTTAAAGTTAGATTCAGACAAAGGTAAGGTCAATAGACTGTTTAATTTATTCTCACCATGCCTGTAAACCCTGAGCTGTGAAATTGCAGAATGACAAACTGTGGAAATACAAACCCTAAAAACAACCATAGAGCACCTGCGGAGCACCCCCCCCCCCCTTTGAGACCTCTTCATTCTTTACATTCTTTATAGTCTTTATATTCTTTATATTTGTGCGTTATCAAATCTTAATGTATTTCTTATTTCACCCTTGTCTTAAAATTGTATTTTAAATTTTTAACCAATGTGAAGCACCTTGGGCTACAGTTTTGGTATTGAAAGGTGCTATATAAATAAAGTTTATTATTATCATCATCATCATCCTTATCCTTATCCTTCTTCTTCTTCTTATCATTATTTATTATTATTATTATTATTATTATTTATTATTATTATTTATTATTGTTATTGTTATTATTATTATTATTATTATTTATTATTATTATTATTATTATTATTATTATTATTATTATTATTATTATTATCATTATTATTATTATTATTATTATTATTATTATTATTATTCTATTATTATTATTATTATTATTATTATTATTATTATTATTACTATTATTATTATTATCATCATCATCCTTATCCTTATTCTTGTTCTTTATTATCATTATCATTATCATTATTATTCATTATCATTATCATCATTATCATCATCATCTATTATTATTATCATCATTATAATCATTATTATTATTATTATTATTATTATTATTATTATTATTTATTATTATTATTATTATTAGCGTTTATTATTATTATTATTATTATTATTATTATTTATTATTATTATTATTATTATTAGTGTGTGTTCATATATTTTTATGTGCAGGTCACCATTTTGTGCCAGACCCCCCCCCCCCAGCATATGTAGTCAGACATCAGTCAGTCATCCTTGACCTTGTGGGGACCTACTTTATAGATTAGAGAAAAGGGTTGTGAAGGCAATATGACGTATCACCTGACTCTGTACTACTACATCAGACTCCAATCACACATGGCCTCGTAGCACTGCCCCAATAATTCTTGGGATTTGTTATGGCGTTTTTGATGTTGACTGTTTACACAGGATTTATAATCATGGCTTCAGCCCCATGAGGGCTCAGAAGGTTTAGAAGGCAAACAAACCGAATTACCATGCAGAGGCAGCTGGCAGACAGTTCATCATCACCAAGGTCAAGGAGCTCTCTGATTTTTAAAACATGAAGATATGTGGCTCTGCCCCCCCACCCCCCCCCACACACACACACCCACCCCACCCCCCCTACCCCACCCCGCTCCCTTTCATGAGCACTTTTCAACTGGGTCCTTTGTTTGTCGGCGAGGCCTTGGACTTGGGCCAAAGCGACTATCCCATCACCTCTCTGTCAGGGAGGGTTCAGCCGTGTTCATTACTTGGTCCCAGATTGATCTGAGCTTTTCGATGACAGTACGACCATTTCGTTTCTGTTGATCACTGCTTTTTCTAGCTCTGGGGAGCAGAGGCTGTAATGACCCCTCCAGCTGAGAAGCGTCTATACTGTCAGATGGCTGCAGCGATTTCAAATAGTTACACAACGACACTGTCACTGCGATGAAGGGACGAGCTGCGACTAACCGACTATTAGTCCTTAGAAACACTGGATTCTATCACCAGGGGCGTCACAGCCAATTAAAATGTGGGGGTGGTGGTCTAGGTTGTGGCACATGAGCAAAATATTCTGAATCTATCATCGGAGAATTAAAGAACAATTATCCATTAATGGTAAAATTTTTATATTAAAGTAATATATGGCTGAAAAAAGTGTTTTTCCTCAATTTAACATTTATTCAATTCATAAGTAAAAATTTTGAGATAAAAAAAAAATCTAAATTATGAGATAAAAAGTAAAAAATCTGAGATAAAAAAAAAATCTAAATTCTGAGATAAAAAGTAAAAATTCTGAGATAAAAAAAAATCTAAATTATGAGATAAAAAGTAAAAATTCTGAGATAAAAAAACCCCTCAAAATTCTGAGATAAAAAGTAAAAATTCTGAGATAAAAAAAAATCTAAATTCTGAGATAAAAAGTAAAAATTCTGAGATTAAAAAAAAATCTAAATTATGAGATAAAAAGTAAAAATTCTGAGATAAAAAACTGATATAAATTTGGATCTAAAAAAAAATCTGACACTGATTTTACAGACACTGTTCCTCTTCTTTTACAAAAATTTTTTGTCCATGTCAGGGGAGACGACTAAGAATATGTTCCTCAGGGGGAACCATCACTGAAAAAAGTTCTAGAACCACTGTCTTAGGGTAAATGTAACAGAACAACACATAGTTTATTTAACTTAGT
>CM035803.1:41473629-41546393 GCA_020466265.1 Siphamia tubifer | reverse complement strand
TTCACACTCACTACCAAATGGGTAGTGAGTGTGAACACATTTACATGGAAATGAGTATGTGTGTATGTGTGGTGTGTGATTATATATATATATATATATATATATATATATATATATATACAGTATATATATATATATATATATATATATATATATATATATATATATTAGTATTGATTTATTTTAAATGTAGTTTAAGTTTGAAATGTTTAACATTATCATTATTTTTTAAATGTAATTATTTTTTATGTGTTTACGCTCACATAAACTTGGTCCTCATAAGACATGGAAACGAGTATGTGTGTGTTTGTCTGTGTGTGTGTGTGTGTGTGTTTGTGTGTGTGTGTATGTGTGTATGTAGTGGTGGTGGTTGATGTAGACCAGGGGTCTCAAACATGTGGCCCAGGGGCCAAATATGTCCCGCCAAAGGTTCCAATACGGCCCCTGGGATGGATTTGCAAAAATACCATCCAGGGGCCGTTTTAGTTCAGGTTCCACATACAGACCAATATTATTTAGGGTCAAATTCAGAATAACCTACAAAAAACAATGACTTCATATTTTCTTCTCACATTGATGTGAAAATAATTAACATTATGCCCATAAATAATGACAACTTCAAATTACTGTCTTTGTTTTAGTCCAACAAAAAGGAAACACAGTCTACCCTTATATATTATTTAATATATTATTTTTTTCACTAAGTCTTTATCTTGAGGAGCTTTTTATTTTACACTCAGAGAAGTCTTGTTAGGGAAGGTTTATGCTAAAGTATATAAAAATGTTAATATATAACTGTGCTGCACCTGGCTGCTGGGCTATCATGGATTAGTAGTGAAATAATGATTTATACATGGATAATCTCATTAATGGTTTTCAAATCCGTGCGCCAAGGTAATCTTTTCATTACATTCCACTAATCTTAATCCTGATGAGATAACTCCTGTCCTGAACCGAGCTAGTCTGATCCATATCATGTCTTGTTTTAATAGAGATTTGTTTAGTTGGCAGTAAAATAACACCTTACTATCATGTCATTTATACACAAGAACAGAACTCATGGGGCCACCTTCAGCTAAATTTGATTAGAAGTGAAAATAAAAACATCAAAATATATGCTTTGGTGGAGGTTTGTTCTATTAGAGTGGTTTATTTCTGTATTTATTGTTATGTTTTCCCCTAATTCAAAGACCTAAAATGTTGGTCGGACCACATGTCAGTAATGAGAAAAAAAAACAACTAGAAAATACACATTTTCCTCTACAATAAAATAATACTATGTCATATTTAACCACTAAAACCTCAGGGTGATTGATTTATTTGATTTAATTTTTTTTGTTTCATGAGAATCACCTATAAGCACCTTTACATATGTATGGGTATGTACCCTAGTGATTAAAAAAAACATATTTGATTTAATTATTGGCACAAAAACATACTCAAATAAATAACTTTGCATTATATTTTCACTGTTTTTTTTTTTTTTTTTTATAACTTAATTGAAACTTGTTAATTCTACACAATTTATTTTTACAGCATAATATGTGCATGACATTGTTTTTGGTATCAGCAACACCCACTGTGCTTCAGTCAGCATTTAAACATTTATTAGACTGTCTTACAGGCTAAATGGTTTTACAGTTGAGTGTCACACAGCTGGTAACTATTATCATACTAGTGACCCATATAAACTCACAGCTGTTCCCTTTGTCTAGTCGTCCTTGGAAATGGAATAGACTATTCTTGAGTCGTGTAGGAAGACTTAAAAGTACATTTGGCGAGACAATACATATCTGCTCACGGTCCTGCAACTGGATTACAAGCTAAAATTACTGCAATCAATCAATGTGAAAATAATTCTCTCTACACGTAGTCAGTGATGTATGACATCAGTTGCTTTTATTAAAGACCCAGCGCTACTTTTGTGTCAATTCTTCTCTCTATTTAACCTTTCTTAAGTGATTTATCATCATTTATTACAGTATTCTCCTCTGCATTTTGACATTTTTTTAGTAAAAACCTATTATTTTGCTGTATTTAATTTATCAATTGTGTGGATGTTCATCAAAATTCTAATTAAAGTTTAAGGTTTTTATATCAGAACCAGATAAAATTGACTTTTTTATTAAATACACTGTGGCATGTGTGCCGCATTGCACTGTGGGTATTGGGTAGTTGTGTTAAATATGTGGTGTATTATAAGCAGGGGTTAATTAGGGTTGTTGAGTTTAATATGTTACTGTTAAAATGTTAGTTTAGATTTTTTTCATCACTTTTTGTGTTAGGTTTTTTTTTTGGGTGAATTTTAGTGGATTTTAGCATGTTTTATAAATTGTTTTTGCCACATTTTTTTTTTGTTTCTTAGCATATTTTTGTGTATTTTGTGGCAAATATCAGTCCCCCCAAGATAGAACTGTTGACTGAAATAAAATGTTTTGATCATGATTATTCCAAATTAATCCAAAACAACCCCCGTGATCAAACTGATTAAATACATGTTTTTAACTAAAGTTTGTTACACTGTCAAGAGGTGCTTTTTGGACCTCGCTCAAATTTTATATTTTGTGAATTTGCAACTACAGTCAGGTGAATTTAAAAAAAAAATCACTCTTCATCACTATTACCTGGAATCTGCAGAATACATCAAAATGACCATAGAAATGTCCACATTAATATAAACTGTTTACATCGCTATTACCTAGAAACTGCAAAGTAGTTACACTAAAAATTACATGTAATAAGCAGGTACAAAGGCATTATTACCATGAAATCACATCAAAATTACCACCTTATTATCGATTCGTAATGTAAATGGTGACCCCATATTCTATTGTAGACCATTGGCAGTCATTAACAGCAAGAGCGAGGGACATAAAAAGGAACAAAAATGCATAAAATAAAGAAACAAACAGAAAAACAAATAATTAATTCAATAGGAGTGACCAGAGCACTAAAGCTGATTTGTTGTCTCTCTGTTGGGACACACTCAAAAGGCTGTAATTCAATAACATAGGTTGCTATTTTTCTACACTATAATCACTAATGGTATGAGATAATTAGATCGGGCGGACAGAATCAACTGTAAAAAACAACATCTTTTTTTTTTTTTTTTTTTTTCTCGTTTCGGTCGTATGTCTAACCCCTAATGTCGCAGCTGTCAGTGTGAAGTGAGAAATGTAGCGTGTTGTCTCACATTAGCCCACAGCCTGGCTCTCTCCTTTATCCTGCTCAGACAGATCACTACAGTGTGTCTGGTGTACCTTTCTCTCCACAGCACTGTCAGCTCTGGTAATTGACTCTCGCAGTCTCTCCTGAGCCGTCCACTACATGCCCTCTCAGGCTCCACACCCAATTACAGGCTGCAGCTCCCTGATGGGCTGAGCTGAATGACCAGGGGGGGGGAGAGCGAGGTGGTGGCGGAGTGCAATATTATTAGTCTTTGATGTGAAATCCACAGTGAAATGGGGATTGGGGCGGGGGATACACATGGGCACACCTGCATATTAGTGGCATAGCCTTGTAAAACTATTAACCTATTGAGTTGCTACAGGTGCCAAGGCATTGATGCGGACCTCACAATTTGACACATCTAACTTAACTCTTTCAGAAGTGGGAAAAGTACTAACATTCTGTACTGAAGTAGAAGCATGGATACTTGTGTGGGAAAAATTACAATAGACCCAGATACAGTCGTACTGTGGAAATCGCTTAAAGTGGTCACAGATATAGTAATCAACCGCCTATAAAGATCCAAAAACTTTGGGACAAAATCACTTCTATACAAATGCTGTTTCAATAATTTGTTTATAGTAATGAAGGAATCTGCTTAAAATGTTCATTTTTGGCCATTTTATGTATGTAAACGTGCAAAAATTACTTTAAAATGACGTGTAGCTATTTTATTTTTTACTCCCATGATTCCTTTCTGGACGTCTGCTTCTGCCTGGGTAGCTAGCTAACGTAACAACTTGACACCAGGCAGCAACTAAACTCAGGAATCATGGTTGGAAAAAGGAAGTAATTTTCTTCCACAACACAAAACTGAGTTAGCTTTAATGTTATTGATGCTATTATCCTCTATGTTTTGCGTTATTTTCAGACATGCTAAAAAAAACACACTGGCGGCACAGCAGAGTTACCATTTGAGTTATGTCTGCACACTACGCAGTACACTGTAATTAAACTTTTATTTTTTAAAAATTTTATTTCATCTTTATTTAACCACAAGAGTCATTAAGAACAGATTCTTATTTACAATGACAGCTGCCAAAACTTGCATGATACAGTAGTGTAATAAAAATTCACTAAATGCTGAAGCATCCGTTTTATTTCATTTTTCTCATTGAAAAACAATATAAATGACATTCAGATGATATTCTGCATAAAAAATAAGTGAAATATCTGTAAATTCAATTTTAGTAATCAACCGCTTATAGTGTTCATTTAAATGGTAAATGGACTGAGCTTATATAACGCTTTTCCACGTTCATGGTGCTCAAAGCGCTTTACATTAGCCTCACATTCACCCATTCACACATACACCAGTAGGTTTCTAAGGTCAAAGGTCAGTCCTACTGAGGGCCAAAGTCAGTGTCTTGCCCAAGGACACTTCGACAGCCAGAGCTGGGATGCGAACCGCCAACCTCTCGGTCATTGGGCGACCCGCTCTACCAACTGAGCAACAACATTACAATATTAGCTCTAGACCAACATGATCACAAGAAGCAAACCTTCATAGACCAGTGTGAGTGACACTGGAGACAAGGAGGGTGAAGTGTCTTTGCCCAAGGACACAACGGACCAACTAGGACAGAGCAGGATTTAAACCACCGACCCTTCAGTTACTGGACGACCTGCTCTACCAATTGAGCCATGGCCGTCCCTCTTTGTTTTTCGTCTGATAGTCCAGTCAGTGTGTTTTACCCACAGAGGGGGGTTGATGGACCAACACAAAGACTTAATGTGTGTCTGAAGGAGTGAGATGTCAGTGTGTTTTGTGGCCACTCGGCTGCACTCAGACACACAAACGACTCAAACTTTTGACCAAAGACAAACTAAACTTTTAGAAACTGTTCGAACTTTGATTGTAACTCTAATGAAAACACTGAACAAAGACAGATTGTTTTTGTAAGTCGAATAATAAATAATTTTCCTGACATTAAAATGAAACCAAAGACAATTGGTAAGACTCAAGAGTAAGATTATGTTTTTTTATTAGATTTTTTCCTTGATAGAAATATTGATTCAACTGCTTTACTGAAGAAAAAGTAAAAAAAAAGAAAGAAAAGTACAACCGTAATAAAGTAAAAAATAAAACAAAAAAAAAGAATTCCTTTGCTATAGATGAAATAATACTTATTTCCAGGAAAATATAGGAAAGATTCAAAATTATCCAAAAACTAAAGCCTTTAAAAGTGAGTTACTGTGTTTGGTCAGGTCATGGTGCTCAGTTTAGTGGGTATGGGCAGGAAATTTAGGAAAAATGGGGGAGAAAGGCACAATTGAGATAAAACATCATCATTATGACATAAAAAAGGTCATATGTGAGATTAAAATTTTTTTGTAATTATGAGATAAAAACTGGATGTGGACATTTTTTCGCAGTATTTCTTTTCCGCAGGTTCGTGGGGTTTCGCCGGCGTGTCTTTTGTTCGTGATGCCTCCTCCTTTCTCGTTGTCTCCGGTTTCACTTCTGTTGGTGGCAGGAGGACACTTTCTTTGGACTCATGGCAGGTGCTAGCCTAGGATCTAGACTGTCCCCAGTGGCCGCAAACTGCATTTGCTACGGGGAGAGTCTAGAAAGTCTAGGCGAATTTGTGGGCGGGATAACCGCTGTCTGTCAAGTTTTCTCTTTACACAACGCCACGCTATTGGATGGGTAACCAGTCAGAGCCAACCAATCAGAGTGATGAACATGGATTTTGTAGACAGCGTCACCGGAAGAACACACCAGAATGTAGTCTCAAAACGAGTGCAGCAGCTTAGCTAGCTAGTCGGCGTTTGGCTACCAGGCTAGCCATACCCGGTGGGCAAAACTCCGACAACGTCCCTTTTTTCAAAAAACAGCTTAAGTGCCGTTTTCTGCTCCTCTCGCAGGGAAATAATTTTAAATCCCCTAGCGTTGCTGCCAAAGCCAGCTCGAATGGTTGTTCCTGGTGATGAGCCATGTTGTCTAGCAGCTAGCAACTGGTGTTACAGCAACGTGTGCTAGCTGCTACGTCTCTGCGACTACAACATTACGTGTCGTATTTGTGTCGTCATGAGGCAGGGCGGGCTCCAATCCCGCCCCTCGCGATTTGATTGGTCCGGCCCATTTTGGATTTTCAGATCCGAGGCTGTCTAGTCTGTCTCCCCATAGCAAATACCATTTGCGGCCACTGGGGACAGACTAGATCCTAGGCTAGGCAGGTGCTGTGGTGGAGTTTGGGTGGACGTGCTCCTGGTGGCTTTGTCCTTTACTCCTTCATGCATGTATGGTTAGAGCGTAGTGATGAATGAGGGTCACGAAAATAGCTAATGAGATACTACGTACAGTACGTACATGACGTTTTTTCGTAGATTACGTAGTTACGTACAGTAATGTACATAGTATTTATGTCTTGAGTTTTGTTTTGTTTTGTTTTTTCCTTTTCAGAGACAAAAATTTGAGGTAAAGGTTTTTCGTTACTTGGATTATTCATTAGCTTGAATGCTTCAAATACACATATTTTTGCCCCCCAAAAAAAAAAAAAAATCACCACTGATTATAAATGCCACCTAATTTGTTGAAAGATCAACAGATTATTGAATGATTGATCAGGTGACAGCTTTCAAAAACCAAAATTCTCACATTTGTCTTTTGTGTAAAACAACCTTTTGTTTATATGTTGTTATTGTTGTTGTTGTTGTTGTTGCACTTCAGAATGGTTCATATATTCAGAAAGATGAGTTTATTGACTTTCATTTGATATAAGACAAGTGCAGCTGCATTAATGTGGACGCTGTATAAATGTCATCTACATCCCAGGAACGTGGACATGAGGCTGATAAGAGGTTAAATCCACTGAACATTGTTGGATGTTCTGTTTAATCAATTATCTAACGACTTGATCTGCAGGTATAATATAAAAGCTAGATCAGATTTTCTTAATGTGTCCTGTGGGTAAGGCAACAGATTATGTCGGGGTAGTGTTCACTCTTCCGCCCGCACCGCAGAGTGAGAGGTCATTTTTTTTTGGCTATCCGACACCACCTAGATAGCCAATGATAGGTCGCCATTGGTCAGTGGCAGTCTGTCAAAGATAAAAGGCATCAGTGGGACAGCTCTAAAAGGAGGGTCCTGATCTGAGGTCTTCTCCGACTCCAATACTTCCCATAAAGTCCACGATTTTATTTTTCAGTTCAACTTAGGTAAGACTTTTATATTGAATATGTTAGAAATTATTATATACATGTGATATTTCCATCAGAATAATTACTGTTTGAACTCCTATAACCCTGAATCTAATGAGATTTTTAAATACATCATAATTTTGATTATTTTGTGATGAAATTACCTCCTATGTGATATTTTTAAACTAGCATCTTCTTTCTCAAATACATTGTGTTTTGAACTGGAATTTTTGTAATTACCAAACCTTTTTTTTTTTTTACTTAATATTTTAGGTAGTATTTATTCCATTCCATTTCTCCTAAAATTGTGAGTTTATATAAAATGTAAGAATTTCTAAATTACTATGATAGTATATCACTGATCTGACCTACATTGACATTAAACTGGTCAGAATGTGAAGCCTGAACTATAATGACTGTAAATATCTTAATGTCATTTTTGCATTAAACCAGACTGAACCCTTTGATGGGATGGATTTGGCTCCACGGCCACATCTTTGACCCCTGTCTCATACAGTATAGCCTCATCTATTGCATTTGTGTCATTTAGACCTTTAAAATTTTAAAGTTTAAACAGTCAGTATGTTTACATGCACTTGGAAAATTTGGTCGGACTACAATTTTTAATCCACTAAAATACACTTTAGTTGGACTGGAATAAAATCAAACTGGAACTGAAGTGAAATTTTACCACATGTTTGTTTATTGATAAAGAAAACTCAAGTCTTAAATGCTGGTTGACAAGTGTGAAAACACCTTATATGACCTATAGGTGTGAATGTGGGACGGATTGTTTGTTTCTATATGTTCAGCCCTGTGATGAACTGGTGACTCATGCACACTGTAAACCTGAATAAGTTAGTAGAACTCCAAAAATTTAATGCAATCGATTGCCTCAATTATTTTAAGTTGATGAACTTAAAAACTACACATTTCCAGAACTAAAAATTTAGATGTAAAATGTATTGCCATTTGTGCATATCACATAGGAACTTATGTGCGGTCATTCCCAGGATCAGTAAAAACAGAAACATGGAACAAACATAAATTTCGATAAGAAGCTAAAAGTATGCAAGAGGAAGACAGTAAAACGAATAAAAACAGTAAATATACCGTGGCTAAAAAATAAACTAAACTAAAATACAAATCACTGCAATAGGGAAGAGGTAGTAATTAATTTCACACACATCTACATATACACACATACACACACATCATATTGCACTTGCCCTTTTTACTTATTAACTTAGTATTCTAAGGTTCTGTCAGTCCTACTGGGACAGGGTTCAGTGTCTTTGTCCAAGGACACTTGGACATGTGGACAGACAGAGCCGGGACTCAAACCTCTGACGCTTCAGTCATTGGACGACCCGCTCTACCAACTGAACCACAGCCCCCCCTGAATAAAACTACTGTGTTTTGTGATTGTAATGTTTATATATTGGTGGTTATTTGGAGGGCTCTGAAATTGTATTTCATCATCTACTACATCATCAGTTAAGATTATATTTTTCAATCATCCTTATTTGAAACAATACAAATAACAGAACAATATCATTCTCATCATTTAATGACGTAATTCCACTAAGTTGTACCTCATCTATGTTGTTCAGTTATGTTTGCTTATTTCCACAATAGTTCCGTTTAATTAAAAAATATTAGTTGAAAGTACTGAAATAAAAGAAGAAAGACTTTTATTGCCATTGTTCGTATAGTACACATGTAGTATACAACTAGGAATTTGTCTCGGTGTAACGCTGCAACATTCAACATATAGTATATCAATAAAAAGAAGAAGAGAAAAAAAAAGAATTATATATATATATATATATATATATATATATATAGTATAAAAAAAAATTTAATTAAAAAAATTTAAAATTAAAAAAAATATAATAAGCATGCACCAAGATAGAATAAGATAAAAATAAATATAGTAAAACTATGTAATGTGCAATACGTTACAGCAACTGAATATATTTGAGTTAGTAGTACTATTCATGAAACTTTGAGTATTCACAACTGAATATATTTAATTATTGTGAATGTTCAGGTTTACAGTGGAGGGGATACACCCCCAGTGACCTCCGTGACCTTAGTGAGGACAAAGCAGGTTAAAAAAAAACGGAGAGAGAGAGAAACTCCAGTTACGTCCTGAACTTGATAACTGCCAATAGGTGGACTTAGATGTGCATGTTAACGTACTGACTGACATTTCTGGTCTTTGGCAAAATACACGGAGGGAAAATTGAACTGGACATTATTACTTCCACTGTCGCTAACGATGTCACTCGCAAAGAGAAGGTAAAGAATAGGGCAGCACAGAGGGTGAGGCAAATGTTTTGGGTTTAGTAGTTGTGAGGCCTAATGGTCTATCTAAGATGTGAACAAACCAATTAGCCCGGCTGACCTTAGAGATGATGTGTCAGCCTGTCAATCTTGTGGAGAGAAGAGGTGAGCCCAAACGCTTATCTCTGTCTGACTTTTAAAGGAGGTAGATGAGGAGATGAGGAAGACGAGAGCGAGAGGTGGAAAGATGTTATTGATGGCTTCGCGTTGTGGTGAGGAAGGGTCAATTAGGGAAACCACAAGTGGCACCAACCCCAGGAGACAAAAAAAAAAAAAAAAGATCTAATAAGGACTATTGTACCACCCCATAGAGAAGAAAATCACTATTATCTGTGACAGTACTACTATTTTCTAGAAAATTCAGTCCACTGAATCATGATTCCTATTATTACCACCAACTGAGCACTGGCTGACAAAGTTTATAGCACCTTTAGATATTTCTATCGTCAACGCAAGACACAGGAGTTAAGATGATAAGGAAGGAGTACTCACTGTAATTCTAGGTTTTCAACAACTTTTACTGTTATGGATCAATGTGTTAAAACGACAGGTTTATTATCGAGGAATTACTGGGAGGTCTAAAGAGTTAGGGTTTTTTCTGTAGGTAGGTAGGTAGGTAGGTAGGTAGGTAGGTAGATAGATAGATAGATAGATAGATAGATAGATAGATAGATAGATAGATAGATAGATAGATAGATAGATAGATAGATAGATAGATAGATAGATAGATAGATAGATAGATAGATAGATAGATAGATAGATAGATAGATAGATAGATAGATAGATAGATAGATAGATAGATAGATAGATAGATAGATAGATAGATAGATAGATAGATAGATAGGTAGGTAGGTAGGTAGGTAGGTAGGTCCCTCTGTGATAAAAATAAACAAAGAATTACAAACAAAAATGAATGGGTGCCCAACACTTAACAACGTTAACATAACCCAGGACCAGGAGCAGTACAGGTGAGAAAAGAAATAAAAAACTAAAAACCAGATAGAATATATTATAAATATACAGATAAAATAGAGAATATTTTACAAATAAAATGCAGCTGTAGAAGAACTGTCAACTGTTGTGACCAGTATGCATCAAAAGGGTTAAAGAACCATTTTAATTTGGGTAAAATAGTAATAATAGTTGTTTTTTTAAGACACAACTGAGGTTCAGCGTTTAGCACCGTGACAAGAAGATCTTGAGTTTAATCCTGGTGTGGTTCTGTCAGTGTGAGAACAAATGGTTGTCTGTCATCATCTGCCAACCCTGTGATGAACTGGTGACAGGTCCAGGCTTTCGTCATTTCCCCAGTGGTAACTAGGGTAGGCTATAGTATCCCCTCAAGAATTAAGCGGTGCAGAAAGTAAATGAATGAATGAAGGAATAGTACATAGAACACCTTGTATAGCATTAGCACTTGACATATTAGTAGCACCTGAGAAAACACACCTCAACTGTAACATGGTAAAGAGTACCGACAGAAGAATTAACCCACATACTGTATTTTCCAGGCCCACTTATTGGATTGCGTGGACCACCCATTATCCCACTTATTCTATAGGTTATTACAGCTTATTACTGCTTATTTTGAGAAAAGACAGACAACCGTTTATTCATATAGACGATGGCTTCTGTCGCGAAAAAGTATTCCAGTTGGATCATTATTGTTGTTCCTAAGCAACACTCCACTGGCACTGTATAGGCTACTTTGTTGCGCTGCTGCCTCTGCTCTGCTAACCTCATTTGTTGATGTTAAACTGCACGAATATAGTGGCCGAACTACCTGCAGAGTGATCTGGGCGGCTGTGGCTCAGTTGATAGAGTGGGTCGCCCAATGACCGAGAGGTTGGCGGTTTGCGTCCCGGCTCTGGCTGTCCACATGTCGAAGTGTCCTTGGGCAAGACACTGAACCCTGACTTAGGCCCCCAGTAGGACTTACCGTAGACCTTAGAAACCTACTGGTGTATGAGTGTGTGTGTGAATGGGTGAATGAGAGGCTAATGTAAAGCGCTGTGAGCACCATGAAGGTGGAAAAGCACTATATAAATGCAGTCCATTTACCATATGGTACCATGGATCTGAAGTGACAAAACTCGTTGCCATTGGTAGCGGATGGTTATCAAAAAAATAATCCGCCCACAGAATGCTGGGAACGTCCATTCAAAATGAATGGGAGCTGCTGTTGCAACATTCTAGAGAGCTGTAGAATAAAAGGCCTTTAATTTTCTCCAAAAAAATGACAGTGTGCCTCATAATCCAGAGCGTTTTATAATCCAGAGCACAATATATATGTGTTACTCTACCAAGGAATAGTAGAGTTATGTTTTTGCTGGTGCTCCTTCTTTTTTTTTTAGCAATATAACTCAAAAACGTATAGGTGGATTTAGCTTAATTTTTCAGGAAACATTGATACTGACAGTAGTGATAAAAGTTTGATGGCGATGAATGTGTGTGTGTGTGTGTGTGGGGGGGGGGGGGGGCGTACACAGTGTGGAGTAATACATACTGTACTTTACTGTAATATTACATTGTGTGTATAAGGACTGAAGTGGAAAAAGTGAGTGTATTTTATGTGTCATATATTGACAGTTCTTGTAAATATGCCAATGTTTGATTTAGTGGAATAAAAGTGTGTTTTGTTACAACTTAACAAGGTTGGAAGTTATTCTGAATACAGTCATTAATGTTTGAACAAAGGTGAGAGTTATTATTATCTACGCCAAGGAGGTTATGTTTTTGCCAGAGTCCGTTTGTCTGTCTGTCTGTCTGTTAGTTAACAAAGATAACTCAAAAAGCTATGGATGGATCTTGATGAAATGTTCTGGGTAGGTTAGTAATGGGGAGATCTGGAAGAGATCCTGGATTCTGATGAATGGAGAATACATTTCAAAGTGATCCAGAATCCAGGATCTCTTCCAGATCACCACCAAAATGTAATCATATGTTACTTGTGACACTCCCAACACATCCTGAAAACATCATTAAAATCCATCCATAAGTTTTTAAGTTATCTTGACCCCCCCCTAGGGCTAACTTAGCTAACCTGTTACCCTCAAGGCTTAGAACTAAGATGGGGCATTTGTCTATAAATGAGCCCTGAAGTGGAACAATCTTCCCTTATCCTTTACGTTAATTAGAAACCCATACAATTTTAAAATGAAAGTCAGAAAATTGTGAATAAGTGGAGGTATAAGGGTGGGGACAGGTGGGGATAGGGGTATGTGTGTTATGTTTGTAAGTGTTGTGGATGTGTTTTGTACTATATGTTTAGAGCAAGGACCACAATGGAAATAAGTCTGGCTTTTTTCTACTATCCTTGACACAGTTGTTTTTTTTTTAATGCATGATTTGCAAAGGTATGTATTTTAACAGATTAAATAAAATCAAATCCCCCCACTACCCCAGATCACCACCAAAATCTAATCATTTCCCGACCTCTCCATTACCAAACTACTCTGTACATTTCATCAAAATCTATCCATACATTTTTGAGTTATCTTGCTAACTAACAGACAGACAGTCAGACAGACAGGCAAAAACATAACCTCCTTGGCCGAGATAAGAAACCATAGACAGTGCACCTTATAGTTCTTAAAATACGAATTTTGGTGGTGGTGGAAAACAACATACAGTAGCACTGGCTGTTTGGGAATAAAAGACAACACCTTCTTGCTGTGAGGCAGAAGTGTAAATTACTACACAAATGCACCCCCCCCCCAAACGATAACCATCACACCTAAGAGCCTACAATACCTTGCTCCAGTCAATATCCCTCCTCGTCCCCCCCCATACATTCTGTCCCTGAGGGTTCCACACTCCCTTTACTCCTTGATCATGACTCTTGTCAGAGCGGGTAGAAAAGATAGATCATTGTTAAGGGCAGGTTGGGGCAGAGTCATCTTCTCTGTCCTGGTTGTTAGCACATGATGTATCACTGTTGTCATGCTCTTCCTGCATTTGGTCTTATATGTGTATCTTCATAGAACAATCCATGGGTCAAATTCACCAGGATGACCAGGAAAGATATGAGACTACAAACACTGCTATGCTAGTGACGACTCACAAAAAACCTCAATAACTGTTTTGTGTTCTTCACTAATGTTATTCTATCTTCTTAAAATCCTGCAATCTGTTCTTAAAAACTGCAAAAATAAAAAATAAATCTTACCAAGTGTATTTTCACTTGTTCCACGAGCATATTTTATTTTATTTTATCTCTCAGAATTGTCTCACTATAAAATACTTTTTGCATTTTATTATTGAGGCAGGACATTTTTTATTTATTTATTTTCCCATTTATTTATTTTCCTTTTATAATTATATTATTTTGTGTTTCTTACATCTCTAACAGGCAATGGTTCAATTAGCTGAATTCACTCATTTTTCATTAAAACCCTTTGTTGGTCAGCTCAACCGTTTGGTAGAGGTAACTTTGAACCTTGATATCTAATATAAATTTAAATCGTTTGACACCAAACTTCTTGGGCAGTTACCCCCTTTTGTAACAAGCATGCAATGCACAAAAACACCAGTACTGATATTGATGATATTGAATATTTGGGCAGATTTTGATTTTATCGTAGAGAGAGAGAGAGAGAGACAGAGAGAGAGAGACAGAGAGAGAGAGACAGAGAGAGACAGACAGACAGACAGACAGACAGACAGACAGACAGACAGACAGACAGACAGACAGACAGACAGACAGACAGACAGATAGATAGATAGATAGATAGATAGATAGATAGATAGATAGATAGATAGATAGATAGATAGATAGATAGATAGATAGATAGATAGATAGATAGATAGATAGATAGATAGATAGATATTTAACGCAACAGTATCTGTATATATTGTCTAAAATGCAAAAAATTAAAAAAAAAATTAAAATAAAATTAAAATAAAATGCATTTTAATCTTTACTCTAACATATTGACTGATAAATTAAATGTGCAGCAAGATAAGAATAAGTGCATGAAAAATAATTTACATGTCTAATCATAAGGATCTAATCATAAACCAGGTATATAGTTGTGAACATACAGTAGGAAGTTATTGTGTAAATAAGAACTCAGCTAACCAATACCTGAAACAAACAAAACATAAATATAACACAATTTGTATTGTGGATGTGTCAAAGTAAGTACAGGATATGAGCATCTATAAAATATGTCAGCAGGGGGCAAAATTGGTCCAGTATTTCAAAGTGAATGACCTCCTACCAGCTGTGTGAAATAAGGAGTTGTGAGATGCTGAGAGGGAAAACATAAAAAATAAATAAATAAAAATACACCGAAAACTGGCACTGAGAACAACATTACCATTACATCCTGTGTGAGCTGCATAATGGGTCATTTTCTTTTACATGTCCAAAATATTGTTAAGATGTTTCTATTCAATAGTTTACCTCGGTTATGTCAGTATTTTTATTCAGTTACACGTCACTGAAATAAAGGGTGTTGATCATTTCTGTCATTTTAGGCTTAAATCACAAAGCTAAAAATACCTGTAGAAGAAATATATCAACAAAATAGTCAGTGGACAGAGGACAAAGAGGAAAGACAAAACAATTGAAAACAATGGAAATTACTTTAGCAGAGTCATACAAGGACAGAAACACTGCGGAGGACTAATGTTGACATTTAACTCCCCTCCCATTTCTCATTTTCATCAAAGCTTTGTTAGAAAGTTAAACTGAAGGTCAGATTTTACTTTTAATATTTCATTCAAAAAAAAAAAAAAAAAAACGTAAGAGAAAAAGTAAAAAATAAAATAACTTTCAAAAATGCTCCTGGGTCCGACAGTGTCTCTGCACTCATGCAATATGGTTAAAAGAGCAGCGCAGACATTGAAGGAACTGTGCTAATATCAGCGGGTGGGTCAAGGTCTATTAATCCTTCAGTTCACATCTACACTTCACTTCACTTTTGCCTTGAAACTCTAAGTAAAATGTCTTCATTTCTTCAACAGCCTCCTTTCTTTTGGTTTTAATCACAGCAGTTATGACTCTGTCTGTGCTTCTACACTCTTAACCCAGACGTTCTTAATAAGAAAGTTTCCTGAGTAAGGTTTAATAGAAAAAATAAAATTAAAAAAACATGTTTTGTTGGATTACTCAAACTATTTAAGTGAAGTTTACATATAAATTACAGATAGAATATAAAAATAAATATATAGGGGATTCCCACCCATAAAGAAAACTCAAGTATTAAATGTTGGTTTTGGCTCAAGTTTCCAAGATCAAAATATAAAATTCTTAGAATTAACAACAGAATAGGTTTTAGTCCAAAGGAATATTGAAAACACTGTCTGCACATTATGATCCATTCACTTTACAGGTTCTTTCTAGTGGAATATTTACTAATCTATTATATACATGTACATAAACCACTATATATGTGGAATAACACACCATCATATATGTGACTGCTCAGCATGAAATCAGGCATAAGTCGCGCTGACCCGTTCAGAGCTACAGCCAAATTTAGGGTGGAAGGCGATTTTTTTATGTGTTTACATTTTATCAAAAAACGGTACCTTAACACCTCTATTTTCAGTTCCTGTGGTCATTACTTTGAAATTCAATCAATAAAGGTGTTTATTGAGTCAATTATTTAAGCGGCGACAATAGTTCAGGGATTGCTGAGCAAAGACAAAGACGACTTCCACCTCTTTTCGCCGAACAAAACGATCTCCGTTCCGTGGGTAAACACCCAAGTGTTTGGTACGAGGTAAAAGCTTATATTGAATGTTCTGTCCAATGGTGTAAGACAAACGTTGCACTTCTGTCCTATTATTATAATATATAAAACTTCTGTGACATGTCCATCAGAGTGTCCTTTAACATCTGTGAAAAATTTGTGTCAATCGGATACAAATTATTATGCGTTGCTAAAGACTTCCTACCCCAAAACAGTCCAAAACTTTGACGGACAATTTCTCAAAAATGCAAATTGCAAAATATGTCCAAATGTGGATATTAAAATTACCATAACTTTGGTTCTACTTGTGATAGAAACATAATTTTTTCACCATCTTAAACCTTAGTTTCCACTCTACTAAGCTACACAGATAACTCATTATGCCTGGTTTCGTGGTGGTGGGTCACATATATTAAAACATGAGCTAACCAGCACTAAAGTCACTTATTTTTTGATTCATCTTATTAAAGTATGTCAAATTTAGCACATTTAATGTCAGAACAAAATACTTTCTAAAAAATAAAATACAAAATTGTTGAGCAGTGTTAGCTACATCTGAGCGTACTTCATATGGAAGAAGAATTCGTCTGGATAAAACCGAAGTTCTTCTATAGCTTTAAGGATTTATTTCAAGCCAGGATTTGGGAACAAAAACATGATCGTATAAGACGATCAGGTAAACTTTGATCCCTAAAATAAATTTGTGTCAATAAAATCTATCAAGTGTCAAACTTTTGTCTCATTTCGTCCATTATTCACACAGGCTGTGAATCAGTGTTATTATTAGCGCATGTGCTAAATCCTCCAAATGCATCTCAATGGGGACAAATCTTTTGACAGATGGCCCTTGTACTACCATGTGTTGTTTACGTCCACTCCAAGACGCTTTGCATGATCTTCTGTGATTGCGTATACAGTAGAAGACGCCTGACACGATAGTTAATGAAAAGATGTTTTCAAACCTCTGCACTTCGTTTAATATGACAACGGCATATGCTGGAGGTTTTTTTAGTACAGCCCTTCCCACTGATTTATACTCCTCTATTCCTAGGAAAGAATCATGACTCATACTAAATGCCTGATATTAACTTAATGATGTGTGGTGCTGCGTCGAACATCTGGTGATTGTGGAACTAATAATAAGAAATGCAAATCGAAAGAGCTGCCTTCCTCACTTCTCTATACACTATTGTTAAGTTCTATAATAGTGGACAATGAACAGACCTGGTTCTATTAACTCCCCCTAATCTGCCCCGGTTCACCTTGACCAGATGATATTAACCCATAAAGAGCCACTGATACCTTTGTGTCAGTTTCCAGTTGAATTTTTCCAGTTTTATTTAACTTTTATTGACATTTATAGAATAGAATAGAATAGAATAGAATAGAATAGAATAGAATAGAATAGAATAGAATAGACAGTGTTGGGAAAGTTCACCTTGATTAGGAACTAGTTCAAAGTTCAGTTCAAGTTACTCAATATGAATTAGTTCAGTTTATCGTTCGTTCTTCCAAATTATGAACTAAAAGTTCATGGATCCCAAAGTTAACTTTTTCATTCTTTTTTTGTGTTATTATTGTAAACTTATGTTGCCAAAATGTGTTCAGAATAATACAAAAATGACATCTATGATTAATGCTGTGTTTTGATCCCATTTTATGCCTTACAGGACTCAATAATATACCATAACCATGCAAGAAAATGTTTTTAAACTACTTAAAAATATTTAGAGAGCAAAATGTTTAATATTCCTATATTTATAGTGCAAAACATTTGAACAGTTTTCACAATCTACAATTAACTGAAGACAGAATTACAATTAATCACAATTAATGTATGTATGCATGTATTTTCCTATATTACTTCCCTACATTTAATTTAGATGTTTATGAAAACTCAGAATACATTCCAAAGTTACAACAAAACAGAGAAAACTGAAGGAAAAGTGACTTCTTTGTGTATTTTTGCCATTTTTTCATACATTTTAGTGTATTCTGTGTATTTTAGTGTATTTTCAGTATCAGTAACTGAACATAAAGCAAGTGTCTCTATCCACTGTCATTGATTAAACTCCATGGGGTTTCATGTTTCCATGGTAACTATGGAGCCACTGAACATCCAAAAGGGTCATATCTGATTAACATGGAAAGATTTTTTTTTTTTTTTAAAAAGGACATTTTTACCTCAATTATTAACTCATATTGTGAGTATTAAAGTTTTTGAAAGGTATGTTTATTGATTTATGGCTCAGAAACACACACACACACACACACACACACACACACAAAATCATAATAAAAAGACAAAATAATGGCAGCTACAAAGTGTTTATACACATGTTCAGTGATCTCTATCAAATCCCTATAATTAGGGGCTAAGAAATTCAAATATTCTTAAGTCTTGAAGAACAGTTTCTAATGTGATGATAAATATATATATATATACATATATATATATATATATATATATATATATATATATATATATATATATATATATGATATGATATATGATATGATGTATGATATGATATATGATATATGATATGAGATATGATATATGATATAATGTATGATATGATGTATGATATGATGTATGATATGATATATGATATATGATATATGATATATGATATATGATATATGATATGATGTATGATATGATATATGATATAATGTATGATATGATGTATGATATGATATATGATATGATGTATGATATGATATATGATATGATATGATATGATATGATATGATATATGATATATGATATGATATACGATATACGATATGATATATGATATAATGTATGATATGATATGATATGATATGATATGATATGATATGATATGATATGATATGATATAAAAACACATGTTAGGTATTCTAAAGGCATCATGCCAGACAGTACATCATGCCAACCCTCATCCATTGCATTTAAATATATTTTTCGAGCTATTCCAATGTTGCCAGAGATATAAATGTTAAAGTAATGTCTTATTATTTTATTGTGCTAAATTACCTTGTAAAGAGATGTCTCTACTTAGGAGACATAGGTCAGAGTAATTTGTAAACAGAGGTCGACAAACCCCAACAATGGAAGTTTCCAGAGACAACACCCAAATGCCTGAAGCAAAGAGGAGGAACAAAGAGGAGCTATTTAATGTATGTCTGAAGTGACGTGTCTGCTCCTAAAACAGCTGCACTCAACAACACTATGTAACCTCAAAAGTAATAGTTTGTAATACTATAACTCAGTGGTCCCCAAACTGCGGCCCGCCTCCACATTTGGTCCGGCCCCCTGAACATTACCAGAGAGCATTTAGATGTTTTTTTTTTCATATATGTGTATTTGTATTTGATAATAAAGTTGGACTTTTGTAATAAAATGTTGCTTAGTTTTGAACTATTTTCATTATTAACTATTAGTTAGTGACTAGTTTAACACAAGAACTTTGAGAGACGCTCATGTGAGTCATTTAAGTCAGAGATTCTGCTCTGACAACTAAGCTGAACTTGGACCTGTTAAGATGAAGAAGTTTATGTTCAATGGACTTTTGTTCTGTGAAGAACACAGAGAGGGTTATTTGATTGTGTCTTTCTAGTAAACAATACATTTTTACATTAAGGCACTCCTGCAATCTTCACACTTTTTCTGTTATAAACTGACCCAGGACCCTCATCAGAGAAGGGAAAAGTTATATGGCCCTCACAGGAAAAAGTTTGGGGACCCCTGGTGTAACTGATTGTAAATGATGTTTGTGATATTAAAATAATGAAAAGACACAAAGACGTTCATCTTAACCAACTGCTTAGATTATAAATATAATTTGAATAGCGTTAAATATGTTTAATTATATAAAGTATTAGTATAATTTTTTTACCAATACAGGTTTTTTACCAATGGACCTGGTAGACCCATAAGAACAGACTTTGGATCCATGTCCAGTCTCACTCCCAGTATCTGTTACAATATGACACCAATAGTTCTGCAGTTTGTGACCTGACCATAGTACCAACTTCCATCGTACATTTAAGGCACATTAGTGACAAAGTCTAATTGAACAGATGTCTGCAGTGGTGAGGGGATACTGTATGTATATTCTATGCAAAATCTTGAGCTGTATTTCCTTAACCCAGTTCAAAACTGAAATGACCTTTGCACAGCTCCATATGTCTACTCATTCATTATCTTCTATTGTAACAGACAGTTCAGTCTCCCATTTTTCTCTCAGCTCCTGCAGATTTACATCTAAAAATGTGCACAGAGCCCTATAAAGTAGTCTAATACATCCATCCATGTGTTACAAATATCACCCACTCCAGGGAAGAAGCTTCAAAGTTGTCAGTGAGAGTTGTACTTTGCAATATATAAAGTCTTATTTGTAGATAATGGGGGAAAAAAAATGCTGTTTGAGTAGTTTGTGTTTCTCATCTTAGCTAATAGGGATAGGGATGTATATTGTATTAATATTAATGTAGTAATGTTAATAAAAATAATAAGATTAATTTATTAATTAGTATTAATGGGTTAAACTTTTAAAAACAGTACATGGTTTTAGTCATTGGTAGTTGTTTAGGTCTTTATGGTTAAATATCTGCTTCTTTTGCATACTGTGCAGTCCTTTATGGGTTACACACACACACACACACACACACACACACACACACACACATAAATGTCATAATGATCTCATAAACATTGCAATATAATTATCAAAATACATATTTTATTACTGGTGAATAACTGTTATGTTTCCATTGATCACTAGGGAGCTTTTGAACATCCAAATGATGAAAAGATAAAAGTGTATTTTACACCAATTATCTACATGTATTGATAGAATTAATGGATCCACAGGTATTAAATACTAAACATAAGTAGGTGATTTAGGTCAGTGGTCGACATAAGGGTCTTTCAAATCTCATTGTAAATGTTTTATATCATAATAAATGCTATCTATCTCGTGTCTATCTATCTGGGCTACAGATATAATGACAATACAGCATGGCTTTATTTAGAGGATGAAGTTTAAGCTTTTAAACCTCATCACTGAAGCAAATACAAAGTCTCACGCTTGGAATGAATATCTTTGTAGTGAAGTTGGCCGGTACATGCGGTAGAACTCCTTCCCCAGGCTGTTGATTGCCTCTGCATGACAAATGGCCAACCTCAAAAGTATCTGAGCTCCAGTTCATCACGCTTTAAAGGCAAAGATCCATGGTTATAGGAGGCTGACCACAAAGTCTGGGTGGGGACGGTTACAATCAGCCTTCAGGGACACAAATACAAGCCAACAGTCATTATATAAATAACAGCCAACATTTGTAGACAGTGTTGAATGCATTAAAGGTTGTGTTAAATACTCTAACCCTGTTATGCTTGAA
The DNA here is from genome assembly GCA_020466265.1 of Siphamia tubifer. Classification (NCBI taxonomy): domain Eukaryota; kingdom Metazoa; phylum Chordata; class Actinopteri; order Kurtiformes; family Apogonidae; genus Siphamia; species Siphamia tubifer. The sequence continues at coordinate 41,524,584 of CM035803.1, read as the reverse complement.
TTTAATTCTAAGTATATTTAAAAAAGTAAATGCTAAATTAAAACTGCAAGCAGTCTCCAAGGCGTTCGCCGTCTTGTCTAGATAGTGTGCACCGAGTTCGAGCTCGTTGAGCCCAACGGCCAAGGAGGAGTTTGTTAAATAACAGAGACAGCCAAAATCCATGACTCCGAAAATAAAGGTTAATTCCTCTTTAAGATGATACAGTACATGTCGCTAAGCTAACTGCAGCACATGTGGTTAAGCAAACTACAGTACATGTGGTAAAGTAACTACAGTACATGTGGCTAAGCTAACTACAGTACATGTGGCTAAGCTAATTACAGTACATGTGGTTAAGCTAACTACAGTACATGTGGTTAAGCTAACTACAGTACATGTGGTTAAGCTAACTACAGTACATGTGGTTAAGCTAACTACAGTACATGTGGTAAAGTAACTACAGTACATGTGGCTAAGCTAACTACAGTACATGTGGCTAAGCTAACTGCAGGACATGTGGTTAAGCTAACCAAAGTACGTGTTGTTAACTAACTACAGCACATGTGGCTAAGCTAACTAGAGTTTCTGTGGTTAAGCTAACTACAGTACATGTGGTTAAGTAACTACAGTACATGTGGTTAAGCTAACTACAGTACATGTGGTTAGGCTAACTACAGTACATGTGGTTAAGTAACTACAGTACATGTGGTTAAGCTAACTACAGTACATGTGGTTAAGTAACTACAGTACATGTGGTTAAGTAACTACAGTACATGTGGTTAAGCTAACTACAGTACATGTGGTTAAGTAACTACAGTACATGTGGTTAAGCTAACTACAGTACATGTGGTTAAGTAACTACAGTACATGTGGCTAAGCTAACTACAGTATATGCGGCTAAGCTAACTACAGTACATGTGAGGGGCAAAGTCACACGTGAAGTGAAAATGAGCAAAAATGTTAAGATGTGTTAAAAACGTACACCGATGTCAAAATGTATTTAAAAGAGACGTTAAAATCATACAGATGTAAACATTTATTTAAAAAAAAAAAAAATGTTCAAATGTGTTTAAATGGGTATTGAAACACATATAGAGAAGAAGATAAACATGTTTAAAAAATATGTTTAAGAAATAATACATTAAAAAATCTTAAAATAAAAGTGTGTGTGTGTATATGGGGGCTCACTATCCCACACTTTGAAAACCACTGATCTAGAGTTAAGTAAATGTACAATTCCATCTGTCACATTAGCTGTGCAGAAGTCTGTATAAGATGGAAAGATTATGGAGGCCTTCATTTAGTTTTTTTTTTTTGTATGTCAGTGCTGTGTCGCCCCAGGACTAAAAGTAGGCTGGGGAGTTCACCTGCAAAGTTCACCTGCTAGAACACCCAGCTCATTAGTATTTCCACAGCTGAGCCTTGTGTTCCATTCAAATTTCCATTCTTTTACAGCTCGTGTATGGATGCATTTTACTGCAATTTGGGACACGCTCTGGGCTGATATTTACTCTGGTTGTGTGTTTTTCTACGGTTTCATCACATTCTGTCTGACTGTGTTGAGTTTGTAAGACACAAGGATTGAGGGGTTTTTTATTAAAGATCCTCCAGAGTTTCTTCGACTCTGCAGTAATAATGCTACGTGTCCAGTCTGCTCTTGTCTTTGTGTTTGACGTCAGCTGGAGTCACACCGGTCAGCCGCTGTCTTCACACTCATCACCCACTGGAACTCAAGCCTGAAGCTTTTTAAAAATTAAAAATGTGGAAACGAGTCGACCATATATTAGATGATATGAGTGAGCGAGCGCAGTAGCAATTAACACCCATGTCTGAAGTGATGTTTTTTGCATTAGTGAGAAAACTCATTAAATAGCTGTAATTGCAAAGTAACTGCACAGTAAAATCACCAGTGTTAATACACCGCTTAAAGAGTTAATTTTAACACTACCTCAGTGAAGATATGGAGTACAGAGTGTAAGGGGTAACCGAACGCTACAAACAACAAAACATTTTATCGGAAGTGCCTTTTGTTTATGCGGCAACTGCGTCTTGAAGAAGAAGCGCTAGAACAGGGGTGTCAAACATGCGGCCCGGGAGCCAAAATCGGCCCGCCAACAGATCCAATATGGCCTCTGGGATGAATTTGTTGAATGCAAATATTACATGTATTAATAATTAAGGAAGTTAAAATAATTTGGCATCAATTCAATCTGAAATGGATCTGACCAGAATCATAATAAATAAATTAGGAAAAATGCTAATTTTCATCTTTGTTTTAGTGTAAAAAAAAAAAAAAGGGACTAAATAAATAAATAAGACTAGCCTGTTACAAACAAATGTTAATAACCTGAAATGTATGTGGAATTTTATCAATATTGTGAATGTTACAAAATTTTGTGTATAAATCCACTGTTATCTTTAGGTTATGATGCACATGTATAAATGATAAACTAAAGCGCAATATTGTTAATATTGGACTTATTTGTCTTAAGAATTTTCAGGTTCTTCATGTTATGTTCAAGTACAGTTCGTAGATGTAAACATTTTCATTATGGAATTTTACCATTTTTGCTGAAAAACACTGAGAAAACTTTGGAGTTGACATCATTTATACATTTTTATCCCATTATTTGTATTGTTTTACTGGTCTAGCCCACTTTATACCACATTAGGCTGTTTTGGACATTCCCCTAAAGACAGTTTCGTGTCGGTGAAAAGACACTTCCATGCTAACACAGTTTAGCTGAAAATGGCAAAAATTGAAATTCCTCAATGTACAACCGCATTGTGTGATTTTAATGTCAAATATTTGTATGTATGTACTCCTAATCATCTAAAAAAAATAGCTAAAAGGCATTTTACTCCAGGTAATACCTTTAAATGTACCACCTTATGTGTTAAATTAACACTGGCATGTTTGCTGTATAATTGCACATTTCCTTTCTTTTTTTTTTTTTTTTTTAAATTAGGACTTGGACTCTTCAGATAAATCATGTATTAGAGTAAATGAGTCAGAAGACAAACAGCATCACACAAAAATTCAACGTAATATCCTATTATGACTGAGTGTCATTAGGTCTGATATTACTACAGTCATTCTTATTAAAAATGTTGATATTCCTTCTTGTTTTTCAGAGACAATTCTGCTGGTGGATTAAAATTACAGAAAAGAGATAATGACACTTGAGCCATCTGGAAAGCCAAAAGAGAATTGCTAGCTGCCAATTTGTCCTGAGGGCAAAACATAAGATGGCCTTGTCATAAAAGACAAGTTCACCAAAGTGTAGAATGTCACTTTTCTTCCTCACTATTTAATCAGTAATTAATCCACTGTGAATACAAGACAGCATGAAGTATAAGGCTTTAAACTACACATAAAAAAAGGGGGGGGTCTGTGAAGTTCATCTACGTCGGTCAGATAAACACATTCCACAGATATTGCCTTTTTGTATTTGATGCATTATGGATGGTTTTAAATAGGAATCCACTGACATAATATCAATAGTGATATTTCACCAATGACACTGGTTGGTATTTAAATAACATGTTCTGTCAAATGTTGTTTGATAAATTTGTATGAATGTACGTATGTTCGTTCAAAGACGGTACGATGAAAAGCGGAGGGAGATTAAAAAAAGGACAGTTAGCAAGAAAAAAGAAAAGAAAAATCTGCCATGGGTGCTGCTTGAGGTTAGTTTCAGCTGTTGTAAAGACCACAGTATATTTGTAACCCTGTGATATACAGTATACTGCAGGATAAAAAAAAAGACTAAGGAGAAAATAACAGCTGTGTGACGCAGACGCCAATGGTCAAACTGATGAACGGTCGACACAGAACACACAATGTCATTCTTATAATCAAAATAATTAAATAAAATTAATAATTACAAATTTATAATTTAACAATATGTGTAAAAGTTTAATTAAAAAATACAAATTAAATAAAAATAGAGGAAAAAAATCATATATATATATATATATATATATATCAATCACAAACTAGCATTTTTTTACTCTATATTCCAGGTAATACTCATTGATTTGATATATTATTTATTCAAATGAATAACTAAAATTAGTGGAGCTTACCAAATCAAATAAATAATATATCAAATCAATGAGTTTTACCTGGAGTAAAAAATGCTATTTTGTGAAAAACAAGAAAAATCGAGTTATCTGTTTTTGCAAATGAACTCATCATACACACACACACACACACACACACACACACACACACATATATATATATATATATATATACATATAAATCACAAATTACCATTTTTTTACTCTATATTCCAGGTAATACTCATTGATTTGATATATTATTTATTCATTTTAGTGGAGCTTCCCAAATGAAATAAATAATATATCAAATTAATGAGTTTTACCTGGAATATAGAGTATAAAAATGCTAGTTTGTGATATATATATATATATATATATATATATATATATATATATATATATATATATATATATATATATATATATATATATATATATATATATATATATATATATACATACATACATACATATATATATATATATATATATATATATACATATACATACATATATATATATATATATATATATATATATATATATATATATATATATATATATATATATATATATATTTTTTTTTTTTTTTTTTATATATATATGTATATATATATATATATATACACATACACATACACATGGATAATTTTTTCCTATATATTGTACTTAGACTTATTTATTTATTTATAGAAGTGATAACTCTTGTGCTTTAATCTTGCTGCTGTAAACCTGTAATTTCCCCAAGTGAGACTAATAAAAGAATATTTGATTTTATCTTTGACCTTAGATTATTGAATCACTGTCCTCACTAACTGTTACTGTCTTCTGATGTACCAATGACCAAATATACTCTCTTACCTGATAAAGTAAAACCTTGTACAGATAATATAACATAAACAATATATACATGCAAATTCCATTTTTTTTAAATTATTATATTATATGCATTCTAAGAATTAGAATATGTTTCCTGCTTTTCTACCTGAAACCGTTGCACTATAAATATATAACTATATATTTGCTGCTGTAACTGTGGAATTTCCCCATGGTGAGATAAAATAAAGTCTTATTTTATCTGAATCATGGAGTTCATGTCAAATGCACGGCTCTATATGAAATGCCATCCTGTGACCTATATATGCAAAATCTATACTAATGTTCTTGTGTAGTTTTGTGTAAATAAACAGCAGAATATATTAGATTTTATGCAAAACAACCAGTTCTACACCTTCCAGCATACATGTAAGACTGTGAAATGTATTATATAATACTATATATGTAATACTGAGGTCTGTCATTATCCATTATCTGCAGCTGCATGGTATTATAGGATGTAATATTCATGCTGGCAAAGTGTCCAATGCTTAGATGCTGTGACATTTACCAGGAAATTGTCTGCAATTCACATACAATGTCATACTACGGTTCCAAACACACTTAAACCTGTAAAGCATGAACCATTAAATCATTGACAGAAAACTCCAGTTCTTTGAAACCAGAGCCATTTATTTGTCCTTCTGAACAACCCAACAACCCAATAAATAAATACATATGTTTTAACACTGTGTTGGAAAATAACAATAATACCAAATATGAATGTAATGTAATGATTTATATGAATGTATGGTTCTGTGAGTTTGAGTCTGTGCACAGGGGGGTGGTACAGTAAAATAACGGAAGTTTTTACCCAAGAAGACAGAACAAGATACCCCCCCAAACGGAAAGTTACGTACACCTAAAGTCTGTATGGAGGAGGGGGCGACAAAGGAACAAAAGACTCAGACTGGACTCTCCTGACTTTATGACTTAAATTGTTTGTAATGTTTGTAACTTTTAAATAATCTTTACTGATTGAACTAATTGTAAACTATATTTGTGATATTAAAATGAATGAAAAGACAATGGAAAGACTCAAAGAAAAGCTATTTCTTATCAAGTTTGCTCATAAACCATAAGTATATGATTTTAATTAGGATTTATATATTTTTTCCTAATACAACACTATCAGGTAAGTGACTATTTTTGTTTATTTCGCAACATTAAAAAAGAGTGACAATAATAGTTAGTGAGGACAGTGAGTTAACAATGTCAGGTCCAATGTTAGCCTAGCCGCGCTATCACTATTCATTACATGTATGGGTCTAGTTTTCATAGTCAGGGGAGGCGGGGCTAAAAGGTTGTCTTTCAAATCCTCTGTATGCAATAGGACGGTACTACAACCAATCATCGTAATCTTTAGGATGATGTAGTTAGACGCTGGAAAGTTCACAGAAGAGTCTGGAGAAAGTTACGAATGACTAAACAAAATTAGCGATGATGGAGTTTAACAACTGTTGTCACTTCTGTAAAAATAATTTAAAGATTGCTGTTGTTTTCTCACATTCTTCACTCATCTTTGATAAAAGGAAATCGCCAGCCATTATTGTTCTTTTATGGTTGTTTCTCATATTTGTTTTTTTTTTGTGAAATTATACTTTATTTTAGTGTCACTAAATGAAAAAAAAAAAATTACAAAGAGGAATTTTTTTTAACTTGTGAATATTTATAGGTTATTATATTATGACACTGAATTAAACCAAATGTTGAGTTGGTCTAAATGGGCACCATAAACTAAAATGCATTTCATAAATCATCCAAAGGGTTGAATTTGGCCCCTGAGCTGCATGTTTGACACCTCTGCTCTATATGAACCTCTTGCTTTTACCTGCTCCTTATACATTTTTTAATCTTAAATCTTAATTTATACGGCTCTTTCCTGCACGTGGATACTACTTTGTTGCCCATAGCAACCACTAGTGTCTTAGTCACGTCACGTACTATGCCATATTTCCTCATTAGTCATTACGTTAAAGCCTGTTGCATATGCAGGCCACTTCAGAGATGCATTCTGTTCACACTCAAGACTGATAAAAGTCGGATCTAATGTCTAATATGAACAAGCACACACACACACACACACACACACACACACACAAAATCTGATTTCACAAAGAAATCCAAATTGTGTATTCAGACCTGCTGTGTGAACGTAGTCTTAGACAACATCTAAATAGTTAAGTGACTTTCCACCATGTTATTTTTAAGAACACACCTCACCCCAATTGACTTAAGTAACAATATTTTTGATTGATAATCAATTTTAGAGCAGAAAGATCCTCTATCGTAGGTCTTAATATTTTAGGATCGATCCGTAGTCCACACATGGATTCCCTAATTTAAATATAAAAGTATTGGGAGTTCTCATTTTATATTATCCATGCATGGATCCGTATGATACCGTCTTCTTCCTCTGCTGAGGCCGTTACCAGGGCAACCCAGACAGGCCTTTCTCCCTGCTGTAATGTTTTAAAATACATGTTCATTTAATCTTGCATGAACAAAAATAGTATTAAATAAGTCAATGACTAAAAAGTTAACACTTACCCCTCCTTTTCCTGACAGTTTACACTAACACATACTTTTTTTTTTCTTTTACTGGCCCAACAGTGCTGGCTTTGCAATGACATTTCATGTGTTTGTTTTTTTTTTCTGAGCAGTGTCATTACGGCTGTATTTATAGAAGATGCATCCAAAGGGACTGAAAAAGGTCAGTGCATGCATTTTCCAACAGTGTGCTGTGTGTTCATTTAACATGCATGTTATTACTTGTATATTGTTAACCTTTACTGCAGTTTGCCTATAGTGGAAAAGAAAATACCATGCTCTACTACATTCTAGTCTGTGGTGCAGTATTTTTTTAACAACATTAAAGCAATGATTATGTTTAGTCTACAATGGAAATTTGTATTTAGTTGAATGTGAACAGAATTTCTTAGAGAGTGGGTGAGTGAGTCACACAATGGAAAAAATGAGATAAGATTATTAAGTGTATTGTTCTCATTTCCAGTCAAAATATCATTTTAGACTTAAAATAAGATATAATAACCTTAAGAGTAACTTTTCTGTGAGATGTAAGTATTGATTTTTAAACAAGATAATTTTCCTTTGTTCCAGTTAAACAATAATAAGGTAAATCTTGAATGAAAAAAGGGTATTGAAATAATAATAATAATAATAATAATAATAATAATAATAATAATAATAATAATAATAATAATAATAATAATAATAATAATAATAATAATAATAATAATAATAATAATAATAATAATAATAATAATAATCATCATCATCATCTCAAAATTAAGAAGCAAAAAAACAGTCTTTGCAAAGCAAAAAAAAAAAATCTTGGTTAATCAAAAAACCTCTTGAATTAAGCCAAAAAAAATAAAAAATTCTCAAAAAAGTATTTCCAAATTTTAAAAACATATTTCTATTTTTTATTGTTTCAATTGTTTTTTTTTGTTTTGATTAATACTTTTTTTTATGTTATTTAAATTTTTTGTCATTTATTTTTTAATTTCTAAATGATTTTTCATTAATTTAAATAAATGTATTACTGTATTATTTATTTTTATTTATTGACTTTATTATTTATGTATTTATTTATTTTTATTAATAAAAAAAAAACATAAGAAAAAAGGGAAATATCTAAAACATGCAGGACACTGGACCATGAGGACCAGATTTGAGAATCACTAAATTAATGTGACTTTAATTTAAATTTTGCATTTCTCAAAGCTGCACAAGCTGAAATTAGCTGGAAATGTAGTGGTAGTTATGAAAACTGCATTTATGGGTTATCTGCAGTTGTCAGTTTTGATAGTTTCATTCATCATTCATTCAGTTTCATCTTTTGTTTGGTGGGAACATAATATCTAACTGTACAATTCTACGAACCAGTTGTTTGGCTTCATAACAAACCAGTGTGAAACATTTTACACCAGCAGGTACTGGATCATTTATCTTTATATTTAGTTTTTTTTTTTGACCCAGAGGAATGAGCTGCAGGAGGAAGGCGTGTATTTCCCTCCTGATTTGTGGTTTGTACATTTTTTAAATTCAACAGTGTTCCTCACATTGCTGGTTCACTGCTACCAGACCGTTTGTATTATGTACAAAATAACATCTGAGGTCAAATAAATGTATTTAAAGCTCAGCACCTTTGATCGAAACAAATAGTTTTCCATATCTGAGGGAGTGCCATTTGTCTTGACAAATTTCTGCCATGCACAGAGTATGAAAAAGAGATCAGTGAACGAGTAAATGGCATTGTATCCTCTCAGGATAATGCACAAAGCTGTGATGCGTTCAATCAAAATGATGTCAGCGCCGTGGGAGGAGGCTGGTGTTCTGCCTTAAACAACTGAACGCATTCCCTGAAATGATGACAGGATCCTGACATTTTTATCCAGATTAGGACACAGAAAGCTTTTCAACCTTTGCAGCCTTTTGGGATGAAAGGATTCAATTACATCTGCAGTGAAGTAATGTGTTGTTCCCCTTCTGTGTTTATGTCAGTGAGTCAGTAAAAGAAAATAAGGCACCGTACCATTAACAATAATCACTCTGTGTGTGTGTGTGTGTGTGTGTGTGTGTCTATTCCTGTCGTTATAAGGACATTGATCTATTTACACAGTCACACCAAGGGGGCCTATGACACAATGGGGACCAAAATTCAGCATAAATATAAATGTAGGTCCCCACTAGTAAAATATAAATGTGTAAAGTATGCAAATGGTTTCCCTGCACTGGTTACCGATAACTTACAGAATAGATTTTAAAATACTACTCCTCACTTATAAAGCATTAAATGGAACAGGACCCAGTTACATTTCAAACTAGAACATTAAGGTCGTCCAACGCAGGCTTACTAGTGACTCCCAGATATATTACAAAGAAAATTGTTGACGCAGCCTTTGTTCATTATGCACCAAAGTTATAGAATACAATTCCAAAAGACATGAGGGAAGTCAGTTCACTGAGTATATTTACAACTAAATTAAAAACATTTTTATTTTCATCAGCCTTTGAAGGGAGATAAAGAATGGAGTCACAATTCTGTGACCCCATTCCTTATAGTTTATACTGTATAATCAGTTTATCTGTACTCTTGTCATTTTACTTCAATCGACTTTTAATTTCACCCTGTCTTAAAATTGTACTTTAATTTTTAATCAATGTGAAGCACTTTGGGCTACAGTGTTTGTGTAATTTTGTACAATCAAATTTTAATGTTTTTTTTTTTTATTATTTCATCCTGTCTTAAAACTGTATTTTGATTTTTAATCAATGTGAAGCAATTTGGGCTACAGTGTTTCTATGAAAGGTGCTATACAAATAAAGATTATTATTATTAAACGTATGCAAATGAATTGGCTCTATAAATACATTTGTTTTTCCTGGAAGTCCCTATAATGTATGAGAGAAGCGGGTGTAAAGTGAAACATGTATTTTTCAAGGGTTTGAAAATGTTTTTTAATACATATATATATATATATATATATATATATATATGTATATATACATATATGTTTTTTTAATACAATTTTAAATAACGTCATGAAAAGCTAATGTAATGGAGGGCTAATATCATGAAAGGCTAATGTTACCAAAGCCTAACCTTATGAAAATGTGACATTATGAAAGCCTAATGTTATGACAGGCTAACGTTATGACAGGCTAATGTTATGAAAGGCTAACATTATGAAAGGCTAATGTTATGACAGGCTAATGTTATGACAGGCTAACGTTATGACAGGCTAACGTTATGACAGGCTAATGTTATGAAAGGCCAACGTTATGACAGGCTAATGTTATGAAAGGCTAACGTTATAACAGGCTAAAGTTATGAAAGGCTAACGTTATGATAGGCTAACATTATGAAAGGCTAATGTTATGAAAGGCTAACGTCATGACAGGCTAATGTTATGAAAGGCTAATGTTATGAAAGGCTAACATTATTAAAGGCTAACGTCATGACAGGCTAATGTTATGAAAGGCTAATGTTATGAAAGGCTAACATTATGAAAGGCTAATGTTATGAAAGGCTAACATTATTAAAGGATAACGTCATGACAGGCTAATGTTATGAAAGGCTAATGTTATGAAAGGCTAACATTATCCGATGTTTGCCTCATGTTAAATACATTCACATTCATGGAGATGTTGTGTTAACAGTAAAAACTACAAACTGCTTCTGATCAAGTCATGCTAATGTTACTGTAGAATAGTGAACAAATAATGCTGATGGATTTATGAGGAATAACTAAATAGTCTAAATATAGTGTCAGATGTATAGACGATCACATAGCTTCTAAACCGGTGAATATTTAAACATTAAAAGTCAAAAGTACAAGCATGTTCTGTGGAAGTGACTGTACAACAAAGGCAACACTGTGACTCCATTCATTTTCCCATTTTACACATGAATGCAGCCCAGTTCCACCAAACTGAAAATCCCCCTTTACACAGGACTGTTATTACCTGTGGACCTCAAGTCATTTGCAACAATTGCGCACGTCGTTTCTGATCTTAATCCCCTGTGAAGCAACCATGTCTGTAATTTGTAAAGTAAGAATTCAACCCACCCCCCCACCCCCCACCACCACCATTCCAGCAAATACACAGATCCAGGAGATCAAATGAGTCCCGAGTGAATCGATATCTGGTGGAATATGCAACATTTTTAGTTTCCTCTACACTTGTATTCAAACCCCTTTCCTGGTTCATACTGATGGAGGGTGTATCAGTGGGGACAAACAAAATATCTGGTGTAAATGTGTTGAATAAAACACAGATGTGGGGCTTCATTTGTAAAACACCAGATGTTATACTAGTCCAGTGTCAATAAGTATAATGATACTGTATGCTTTATAATGTATATATATTTTTTTATATTAATAATTATGTTGTCTTTAAAACACATCTTGAGAAACCAGTAAACAATGAACCAATGCGAAATTAATATAACTATGAAAATACATTTTAAGACTTTAGTGGGAATAAACTCCAGGAAAAAGTCTCTACTGGGGATCCTGAAATAAACAAAGATGTATTATTAGCTGTAGTATATTATCGTAATTTCTGGACTATAAGCCGCACCTGTATATAAGCTGCATCTGCTGTATTTTTACAAATATAATTAAAAAATAATATACAAGCTGCACTGGCTTATAAGCCGCAGATATCTATGTTGAAAAATCATATATTTATTGCATGTACAGAAGGATTCTGAATTGTAAATGTAGTTTCAGATTTTTTTCTAACAGTGACTTTTAACACGGCAGCAACTTTGCTGATTGAAATGGAACAGAACCAAGAGAAAAAATAACCAGTATTTACCAATTGTTATCTTCGTTTCATCTGTTTTAAATCACAAATCGCTTTAATTATCTTCACTGAAACCCTCCCTCAGAAGCCCTTCGTCAAATCTGTCTCCATGATGAAGGGCTGAGGATTTGAACAATAATTAACAGTTGATCATTTTTCAACTGTCTTCTATCTGCTGAAGAAAAAGTAGGTATTCTTCTTTGCATTGATTGTTCTTAGTAGTTTTGATTATAGTTTTAGTTACAGCGCCCCTAGTGCTGGAAGAAAAATCCACATAAGCCTCATGGTTCAAAATATCTGAAAAAAGTAGTGGTTTATAGTCCAGAAAATATGGTACTATTATTATTATTAGTAGTAGTGGTAGAGGTAGTATTAATAGTAGTAGTAGTATTGAAATATTGATCCAAACAAGGCATTAAAATGAATAAGAAATTGAAGAAAACAAGCGTGGTTCAATAATTTTTGCATGACTATGAATATTTTATAGTTTCAAAGAGTTTTTAGTAGCACATGAATCACATTTATACAAAAAAAAAGTAATCACTACCAAAACATGTTGAGCCAAAGTTAACGATACTTCATTATTCTTGGTCAAAAAAGTCCTGGTACCAGTGCTTGTAGTTCTATCTCCATCTTTCACTCCTTAACATTTCAAGCCCTCTTCAAAAACCACAGCTAAACAAACACAGGCCAACATGGAACATTGCTTTTTGTGACATGTGTGTTTTAACCAAAACAAGAAGAGGTCAAATCTTTTGTAAAGTGAGGACAAACAAGGCTTTTCTTGTTTTGCAATATGTGTGGGAAAGGGTGTGGGGGGGGGGGTATATTATGCCTGGCACCATTTGTTATTATATTTGTCTGAACAAGGCATTATTAAAATAAACAAGAAATTAAACAAGTGGGGGTCCAGTAGTTTTTTCCACAACTATGATTTTTTCAAAGTTTCAAAGACTTTTTAGTGGCAAATGAATTACATTTGAAGAGTTCATTTGCAAAAACAGATAACTCCAATTTTAATTTTTTTCACAAAATGGCTTTTTTTTAACTCTACATTCTAGGTAATACTCATTAATTTGATATAATATTCATTTCATTTGGTAAGGTCCACTAAATTGAATAAATCATATATTAAAACAATGAGTATTACATGAAATGTAGAGTGAAAAATGCCACTTTGTGAAAAAAATAAAAAATGGAGTTATCTGTTTTTGCAAATGAACTCTTCATTTCTACCAAACAGTCATCACTGCCAAAATAGGTCGACCCATTATTATATCCCTGAAAAGTAATTTCTTTCATATTAAAGAGATAACATTTGAGCAGCTGGATGGATTTGTCCCAAATTTGGTGTGGTAATGCTCTAGGATAGGTACATAAACTGATTAGATTTTAGAGTTCAAAACTTTTAAGATAACTCACTTTCAAGATGATCAAATTTTGTCTGGCCCATAACTTTTGAACGGGTGGACAGGTGTTGCAGGCTGACAATTTCAAGATGGCCGACTTTCAAGATGGCTGAATATCTTCTGGCCCATAACTTTTAACTGGGTGGACAGATTGCCACCAAATGCAGTGTGCTGATGCTGTAGAACAGGCACAGGAAGTCATTTTTTTTTTAGATTTTATATTTAATATATACGTTTATGAATGGGTGGACGAGAGTGGTGGGAATGATGGGTGATTGGAAGCATCGCGTTCCAGGGATAAAGTGCTAGTGTTAAAAGTCAGAGATGACTCCATATACCTACAGTAGTTCTTGGTAAGAAAAGTCCTGGCACCAGTCTTTGTAGCTCCACCTCCATCTTTTTCACTTTACCGTTTCAAGCCCTCTTCAAAAAAACCACAGCTAAACAGACACAGGCCAACACGGAACATTGCTTTTCGATTGCTACATCTGTGTCTTAACTAAACCAAGAAGTGATCAAATCTTTCTTAAAGTGAGGACGAACAAGGGTATAGCAGGGTGACAGCTCGTATGAGGAGGCCTTGTAGAAATCTCTCTGTGAGGAGAGATAAAAGGAGGAAGAAAATGTTGGATGCTCTTTGGGTTAATTGCATTTGACATCCATCCTTGCCTTGTGTATTTCTCCTCTAAGGTTGCACTCTGTAAGACAGGACAAAGTGTGGGATTGGGTGCTGATGAACAGAGGGAGTTGTGAAGCTGTGTGTTGAAGAGAGAGAGGGTATTGTAAGGATACATAGGTTTCACTTTGATCATGATGAATGTTCAGCTGATGCTGCCTTCCTTTTGGTCTCCAAGGAGACTGTGGAGGAGGAGGGTTTAACATTTGAAGTCTCATAATAGATCTGGGTGGGAGAAAGTTGAGCTAGTCACAGCAAGGGGTTGCAAAACGTGTAGATTTGTCACCGTGGATGTGAAGTTTGACTGTCATGTTGTACAGCAGAAGTCATCTGTGAACTTTTAACTTTTTTATGGTTCCCTGAGCTACTACGAATAAAGATGGGACATAAGATCAAGACATCACTTCTTCTAAAACACACACTTTATTTCATTTAAGCTACTTTAAACACAGTTCCTAAATCAAATTTTCACTTTCTACTTAACCTTTTGAGAGTGATTCATCCACATTTATTTCAATTTTTTTACTTTTTTAGTGGAAAAATATGCATTTTCCTTTATGGGTGTGTAACCTGTTCATTAAATAAACCTGATATCCAAAAAGGTGACATTTGAAGCTTTTTTTTTTTTTACATTAAACACTTCTCTTGATTGTAAACTGCACCATGCAATAGTTTTTTTTTTTCAAAATACATTTTTCAAAATAATTTAATTTAATCATAATTATTTTTTTTAATGGAATGTAATTTATAATGGACACAATTTTTAAGCAAAACTGTAAAATTGTTGTCCCCGACAGAGGACAAAAATGCATTACTGGGTCACTGGAGGATATGCCATTGTATAATTACACAAAATTGGGTTAAATTATTCTTATTTTGTTGATAGTTCATGCATATCTGATGCCTGTTTGAGGTGTTTGTCCTCCAACTACACCCATTTCTTCTTCATGCGTCCTTCTGTGTTCATATATAAATCTCCTACAGGCCCATAACTCTCCCCTTTAGCATGTTGTCTTTTGAGAGGCATCAGTGTCCATAAAACCATATGGTCTGTATTTCTGTTTTTATCATCCAGGTTTATCAAGTTGTATTTATAGTGATGTCGAACTTGATTGTTTTTCTCTTATTGTCATGGAGTGTTTGTTTTGTTGTCAATCTTGCACGCTGTTAATATTTTAGTTTCTTTTGTGGATGTGGGATAATTAGCATCCCTGCTAAGTGCTTTATGTCCTGTTATCCAGGCTGAATAAATGAAGGCTGCCACCACATGAGGCCCCTAATACTACCCCTTTAAAAATGATAAATGTGTTTGAAATATGTGTTAAAATAAAAGATAATTTTAATATTAGATTTGATTTATTGGTCTTTTAAACCAACATTAAATATTAAACCATTAAAATGAACAAGACATGCAAATCATTTCCATACCATTGTGGTTGTTCACCTTCAACAATGTTTGTTGACAAAGCTCTGGTGAAATATCAATCCAAACACGATCGCCTTTATCAACTTTTCATGATCTTCCTAAAATGCATGAAGTATACGTTGTCATATTGGGCGATAGCATGACTTGTGGACATTTTGGGGGGGATGGGGTTCCACTAATTCAGCATATCTTTAATTCATGCTGGTGGAATAATGGCTGTGTCCTTTTTTTTATCATCTTCGGTTTCTTTTCTATTGATAACACAGCCCACTTCTTCTTTTTATTCGCACCGGGAATCACTTTCTTTGGGCTTATGATGAATAACGAATACGGACTGAAGCCCAAAGTTTCAATGAACACACTCAGAAAAACTCACGAAACAACAGTAACTTGTCCTTTAAGCGTGTTAGAACTCTGTGATGAATAAGGGTCAAAGGCTCACCAAAAGCATCATGGGTAGCTCCTTCATAGCCAATGGGATGCTACGTACAGTGCGTATTTTTGTACAGTACCGTATTTGCATCTCGGGGGTTTCGGTTTCATTTCGAAAATTTTATTTTCTTTCATATTCAGAAACAAAAAATTGACGTAAAGTTTTTTTTGTTACATGGATTAGCTGGGTCTTTCGTAAGTTGAGGTACCACTGTACTTGAACCAATTCTTTTTCAACTCCCACTGTCCCATAAGGGGCTCTGTAAGAATGAACAACTTCACCGGCTCTTGCGAAAAACAAGATGGCGATGGTTAGCTTGGATTATTTTAAATTAATGTGTTAATACAACAGTAACACTCTGCACTTAACACTGACACTTAATATTTAACACTCCCATATTTGCTGTGTATACACTAAATATAACTAATAACTAAATAGAAAAAATGTGAAAATATGTTGCTGACTCACTGACTGCCTTCTCATCGCACAATTCCGGTTATTGATCCACCTGGATGATTTATTCTGTTCATCACCCAAATAATCAAAAAACAATTTCCATTTGCTAATGTTTAAATTACATTTCTAAGCTAACAAGAGCCTTTCTAAAACACACCCTCAGGCTTGCCCAGAAGAGGGTAAGTCTGAGCATTCATATAAACCTATTGATAAAAAGAACAAAAAAACAACCAACCTAAGAATGGACAATGAGCAGCGTCTACATCTGCAGAGAAGTGAGTAAAAGACACACTGGTCTGTTTAAGGAGGGAACAAGAGAAGCAAAGTCAATGAGCAGCAGCTGCTTGTGAGTCTGTTCTGCCAACTAACATGGTCAAACTGGCCCAAAGTCACCCTGCAGCACTTGGACCATCACCTATAAGGCAGTGAGTTGGAACAGCATCAGGTGGAGAAGATGTGGCTCCACTTGGATGAGGATGTCGACAAGATCCTGGAGGTGAGAGTGAAGGGCAGCTGGAGGAAAATCTGGATGTGGTTTGGTCCAAATGACCCTGAAACAGCCTTTCACCCTGGGTTATTCACTGAGGGAAGAATACTCTAACATGCCCAAACTAAGGATTAAGACCCCAAATTTGTCACTCATCTATTTTTGGACATAATTACCTCTGCCAAGGACGTTATGTTTTTGCCAGTTTGTTTGTCTGTCTGATAGTTAACAAGATAACTCAAAAAGGTATGGACGGATCTTGATGAAAGTTACAGGTTAGGTTAGCAATGGGGAGATCTGGAAATGATTCGATTTTGGTGGTGATCCGGGGGGGTTCAAGATAAAGTCAAAAACTTATGAATGGATTTTGATTACATTTTCAGGATGTGTTGGGAGTGTCACAAGGAAGAAATTATAAACATTTTGGTGGTGATCCAGAAGAGATTCTGGATCACTTCAAAATGTATTCTCCATTTACCACAATGTAAAATTTCAAAGTGATCCAGAATCCAGGATCTCTTTTGGATCAACACCATCATTTGTTCCTTGTTACACTCTCAAGCAGCGTTCACATACCAAGTAAAAACAACAAAAAAGTGGTGCCAGGCACAACAAAACCTACCCCCCACTTGCACACATTTTACATGATTTGCCCTTTCTCTTATCATTGCCTAAATACATTTTTGGTGAGTGTGGCCTTGACCTTTGACTTTCATTCACCAAAATGTAATGAGATCTATTCTGGACCATTTTGCACCTTTACTGAACATTTAATGGAAATTGTTCCGGTAGTTTTTGCTGTTTCTGTTTTCAAAATAAACTCCAACAAAACAGACAGGCCAACAAACCCACTCAAACACAATACTCCTCTTACCTTCCGGAGGCAGGGAGTTAAGTTTCAGTTTGGTTTTTACACTAGTGCAAGTGACATTATGTATGGGCCACACCCCCACATACATAAACCCACCCTCTTCAAATCAAATCAAATCCAAATGTATTTATATAGCACCTTACAATGCCAAAAGCTGCACAAGGTGCTTTCCAAAAGGAGACAAAAACAAGTAGTAATTGTAAAACCAAGATAAAAACAAAGATAAAACAAGCTATAAAACCATAGTAACAACATAAAGCAGACAGTCGACTACGTCAAATGCTGACATGTTTTTAACTGCAATTTAAAAACAGCTGTAGCTCAGTCATTGATTGTAGCTGTGCTGGAAGCATATTCCACAACCTTGGGCCAAAAACTGCAAATGAACGATCACCATATTTTTTTTATACTTGGATTTGGGGACAACCAAGGAGGTGTCCTCAAAAGAGCGCAGTGTCCTGACTGGTTTATGGATGGTTATATGTTCAGTCAGGTAGGGTTAGAAGATGTATAATAGAACTTTGAACTGTATTCTCTTCACTCTGATAGGTCCATTAAGATACAGAATTTTATAAAAAAAAAAAAGACCCACAACAGTTCGCTTTAACAGGGCTCACATTTGGTAGCGGTGTCCCTGGGTAGAGATTCATTACACAAAACAACATGGAGTGTGATGTCATCAATTTCCAATGTCTCACATTTCTATGAACCAAATAGATTCAGAATAACTGGATAAATTCTTCCCCTTACAAAGCTGTTTCTTTTAATTTCAGCTTTTGTAACATAAAATACCATTTACCTGTGGACGAGAGGCACAATCCTAGAGAAAAAAAATATCTATTTTGGAAAAAAAAAAATCTGTACTCCAGTGCACGGGGCATAAAACCATTTTTAAAAGGATTGTTTGTAAGCGAGTTTGACTGCATTAGGCCTGTGTACACGTAAACTTTTGACCTCCGACTGCATGTTCTATCTGGAGACCCCTAAACAGCAGCAGCTAATGTACAATGAGAGTGTATTTAGTGCTGCAGAATTCAGCAGAGAGATGCTTTGTAGAGATAGAGTATACAACGGAAATAGAAATGCTCCTTAGTATTCTCTACCATTCTCTTGCTCTAAATCAATACAAAAACCTTGCTTTTTCTCTCCAACCTGAAAATATGATTTAATAGCATCATATAAATTTACCCCTTAGCCAAGAATAGTAAAGGTCCTTCTCTTCTGGTGATGCTTCACCATCTTTTTGTATTCAGTCATCTATATCCACATAAGCTTTTATTCTCCTGGCCATTTATGTGGATCCATTTGCATTAAAATGATACTGGCAGCTCTGCCTGGACAGCTGGACACTACTGTCATACACAGATCCCTGCAACACCCTGTTTGGGAGCAATAATACTTTCAGTTTTCTCAGAATAATTTTCAGACAGAATTAGTCTGACTCCCTGAAGCTAGACACATGCCAGACTAGACTGTAAATGAGACTGGATAAATCTCAGTTCATCCCAGAGCTGTGCTACAAAAAAAAAAAAAAAGTGAATGCTTAATGTTGTTTTTAAAGAGCTAGGGATATATATATATATATATATATATATATATATATATATATATATATATATATATATATACACACAGTCTGAGTCATTCATAAGTTGAAAGAATTCAGCTGATGACTCAATATTCCAAGTATCACATGTGCTTTTAACCCAGACTTCCTCTAATTCACTCCCTCTGTTGCTCAGTCTACCACCTTCATCTCACTTTACTTCATGTTTCAGTATTTTTTTTCCATCCTGATGCAAATTAGCAATGTTCAACAATTAACATATAGAAGTCTGATGGGAAACCACATTTCTGGACCACCTTTTGCAAATGCACCCAATGAGTCAATGTAGGCCCGGGTGATATATTGATTTTATCGATTAATTTGTTTGAGTTTTTTTCTCCTCTCTCTAGTAGTGTTGTCACGATACTAAAATTTCCAACTCAATACCGATACTAAGGATAATACTCGATACTCGATACTGGAGATGTGAGGGATTCCTCTTAAAATTTCCTCCATCGACTGCTAAAAAAAGGTAGTGAGTGCAGGTGCAGAATAAATGCATGTCCATCTCTTGGCAAGTTAAGGTAGTCTATCTTTTTGCTCAAGCCCTTCTGCAGTGCTAACTGCAAGCCTCTTTATGGTCGAGCGATTATGTGCGCGGGCGGCAGTGTATTGCATCATGTGACCACCGCGGACCCCTTGCGGGACTAGCAGCGCGCACATCAAAAAGGATAGGCTGACATGCTCACGGTGGCCTCCGTGGTGGTAACGTGATACAATGCGCTACCGCCTGGCTGCCGCCCGCGCGCATAAACGTTCGACTATATCGAGGCCTTTAAAAGCAAAGTTGCATCGGATGGTCCAATCACAGACCTATAGAAATAGTGTATAGGTCTGTGGTCGCACTGGCGTCATCCCGTGTGCTGTCAGAGGCAGCTGGAGAAAAAAAGAGACTAACTTACAAGCCGGCATTACGACTATAGACCCCAGGTATGTGCAAAATTTGTTTGAATTATGGAGTGACACAAGCTTCCAGACAGTCACCATCTACAAACACAGCACTGGAATAATTCCAGGAAGGAGATAATTACAATACATAAAGAAAAGAAGAACTTATATATACATATATGTCTAACTTAACTTACTGCATTCAGTGAAAATAACTGCAAGTTTTACTAATTTGGCTTTTCCTTGCACTCTTTTTTCCTTTTTTTTTTAAACTTTGTGGCTCCACTTTTATGTTAATATGAACTCATGTTTAGCATTGCTCATAACAAACGCTCCACCTAGCTAGCACTCTGTTGACAGATGAATGATGATGACGTGGGTGGACGGCTGATGACGAATTTACCCAAATCCAATTTACCGCTTGGAGACAATATTGGTGATCCACTTGTATATTTGCACATAATGAAGTTAAATACGTGAGTAAAAATAATGCCAGTCATGCTGCATGTCGTTTCATTCATATTTTACACCTAACTACATCACTAAAGTAAAGCTTATAAAGTTTTTACCAAACATGACTCATCAGCAAGAAGGACCCTGGTTCGATTCCCACACCAGACCTTTCTGTGTGGAGTTTGCATGTTCTCCTCGTGTCTGCGTTGGTTTTCTCCAGGTACTCCAGTTTCCTCCCACCATCCAAACACATGCACTGATAGGTTAACTGGTTAATCTAAAAACTACCCATAGGTGTGAATGTGAGAGTGATTGTTTGTCTATATATGTTCAGCCCTGAGATGAACTGGAGACTCATACAGGGTGTACCCCGCCTTCACCCATTGTAGCTGGATTAGGCCCCCAGTGACCCCCATGACCCTAGTGAGGATAAAGCGGGTTCAGATGACGAGACAAGGGCGTCATATATAAGACACATATTTAGCATGGTTGTAAATACAGTCATGAATGGGCCTAATATTCCAGTTTGGAGTATACGCCTCCCCCTCCCCTCTTGTGCCCTGGGCTGTGGACATGTCACCCCCCCAGCCCCCAGCCCCTCTGGAAGCTCTGTCACAGCTTGTCTACTGATGTACTCAGATCGTGTACGTGTGTGTCGGCGTATTGATACGTATCACATAATCTTTCCATCTGTACTGGCCACCAATGACAGCTCCCATGGGATAGATTCCAGCTCCATAAATGTTACAGTACACCAGACACTGCCTGAGTACTCCATCATAGCAGGTAGTGACAGAATAACTGTTGTCCAGGGTCCTCACACCCTCACACCGGTGTGTCCCAGATATTAAATGTGGAAATGTACACAAGGATGCTATCCCTGGTGCTGATGTGTTTGTTAACCCTTTAAAGGTGTCATTCCGCTGAAAACCACTTTTCCACGCTCCTTTTGGAACCTGATGGGTCACCCCGAATAACCAACACATGCTGCCGTTGTAAGTCGGTTGTATACCGCATTCACAGAAAACAAGGTGAGGAACGAGGGACATAGAAAAAGCTGGTCCATCTGACGTCAGACGGACTTTAGTGTCACCCACGTGGGGTTAAACCCGTCCCCAGCAGCGAATCTGAAGTAGCATTAGCATTAGCATCTACAAGAGCAGACCACACCACAGTAGCTGCTGCATGAACTGGAAAAAAAAATTGGCATCTGAGGAGAATTACAGTATATATATATATATATATATATATATATATATATATATATATGTACTTCTATGCAATTAGTCCCTAAAAGCAGAACAGAGGGGCTAAAGAAGATCACTTTATAAATATAATTTAATGGAATTATATAATTCTAAATATTTATCATTGTACTTCCTCCCACTCATTTTCAAATATGCAAACAAGTCATGATTTGTTTTGCATGTATATATTTTTTTCTTTTATTATTATTTTTTTGTCTTTTTTATTTCACTCGTGGGGACAGAGTGGGATTGTTTTAACCCTAAGAAAACATTTCTAAATGCTCTTTTTACTTTTATGCAGCCAACACTTGTGTTTACAAGGTTCAAACTTCAAAAGTATTTGGTTAGATATATTTAATGCACTGTTTGAAGAACTCTAAAACCTGCTTTTTTATACAGTCAATTTAAATAAAACACGTTTGTATTTAATTCAGTTTGCTTTCGTATTCTTTTTTTTTTTAGGCTTTTCAGAATACAACAGAATACAAATATTTACAGTTAGTTGAAATACTTGATGGGAGTGTCCTTAATCACACTAAGGCAATCATTTGAATTTCTAAGTGCATGTAAACTTACATATATTACATGAAGGCTACTGCTGCTGTTACAAAAGCAACTTCCCAATCGACTCCCTTTTCCTTAAGTTTCTCCCAGTCCTGGTCGTTACCCCTCCCTGCTTCAGTTCAGCTTCAGCTCGTTTCTCTTCTACTTCCTGTGTACTGCAGGACAGCAACAGCTCGTCCTGGGCTGCTACTGTCCTCTGCTTCTGGAAAGTTGTCAAAAAAGGACTTGGCTATCTGTGTGGAATTCCTGCTCCAGGAATCCTCTGAGATAAATGGCTCATCCTCTGCTCCCACTGATTCAGCATGTTTGATTTTCACTATGCTAAGTCGTTTGCATTTAGGTTAAACATATTTGTTATATTGAAATAATTAACATGTTGAAAAGATTAAAAAAAAAAAAAAAAAACTTGTCACCTTTATACTATGAGTATAAAATGGTTCAGATAGATGTTTTTTTTTTCTTATTTTCACGATTAAAAAAGGTCAGAAAATATACTGTAAATGTGTCACCTTTTCCCCACAATACTTTTCTTCCACATATCTTTCAAAACGTCATTTAAAATATGATTTACTGCATGATATAATTCTGCTCAAACAGCTTCTTTAGTTTCTAATGCAGGCAGGAGTGAAATTACTGTAATGACACAAGATAATCTATAAAAAGTGCAACGTCTCAGTTTTCAGAAACCTTTGGAATTGTTCCATTTGCAGAAACAGTGAAAAATCCAAACTGCATATGAGCAAGGTCTGTGAGTGATGACAGTTTTAAATGACACATGGACTGCACTTATACAACACATCTATCTATCAATCAAATTTTATTCCTGTAGCAATTTTCATACATGGTTTGTAGGAGCCATTTGTGTTATGTGTACTGCTTTTATGATTTTTTTTGGTACTATTTTAAATTGTTTGAGTGTCTTTGAATGCACTGATTTTGTATTTTTTTTAAAGCGTCTTTGAGTGTCCAGAAAAGCGCTATACAAATAAAATGCATATAATACAAATTGTATAGTGACAATAGAGGCATTCTATTCTATTCTATTCTATTCTATTCTATTCTATTCTATTATTGTCATAGAAAAGTAACAAAGATAAAAAATACACCAATACAGTCAGATGTCAGAATTAAAGACGATGAAAATAAAATGTTGAAGTGAAAAACACAGATGAGGCAACATGTGAACAGAAAGAAGAGTCGTAACAAAACAGATTTGGTGCCAACGCTGTGGATCATGATTCTTTTTATTGCTCTGGTGTAGCTGCTTTTATTATAATTCATTTTTTTGGCAGTTGTCAAACCAGCTTAGAAGTATTTTATTGCCACAAGGTGGACTGAAGCCAATTTCATTTTGATTATAGGCTCTGGCAGTCTGGTTAGTTTAACATTGGAACGTGTGTTTTGTTCCCTCCCACTAGAGCTGCACAATATATTGTTTGAGAATCAACATCGCAGGTACGGCAACTATTTTTCATTAGATTTTTTCATTTTTTTATTTGCATATAATTTTAGTTTATTTTTGTATTTAGTTATTGATTTATTTTTTTATATGTATTTACTTTTTCTTTCTTTTTTTTAAAAATGTATTTGTCTTTTTATTCATTTATTTAATAATTAAAAAAAATTTGTTCCATTTTTATTTATTAATTGATTTATTTTATTGTTAAAATTAGAATTTTTTTCTGTATTTATGCATTTGTCATTTCTTAATTTTTAGTTTGGTCTTTTGTTTAATTATTTATTTTTTATTCGTTCACTGTTTATCATTCTTTTTTATTTGTTCATTAATTAAATTTTTTTTTAAGATTTCATTTATTTATTAATTGTATTCATTATTTATTTAATTCATGTATTTAAATCTTTCATTCATTCAGTTATTTTTATTTATTAATATTTATCAATTTCATATAATTAATTTGAAGAAGAATGACAGTGAAACATAAGTTCTGTATTGACCACTAATCTGTTTAACGGTTCGCTTCAGCACCACACAGCTGTTATATCCTGCCGAGGAGTTTTTCATATCGCACATCACATTCACATCACTTTTCTAAAAAAAATTTATAAAATTTAAAACATCGCAATGTTGGTTTTTTTTCTCATATCGTTTATCCCTACCAGCTACCACTGGGGAGGCTAAGTCACGTCCTTCTACTTCTGGTCCATGGGTGCTGAGCTAGACAAAAATTTTGAATGGGAGTGAATGGGAGTGAATGGGAGTGAATGGAGCGAGTCAAGCTAAATTCTGATTCAGTTTGACAAGTGCTCTGAAATTCACATATGATAGCGGTTAATAAGAAATATTTCATGTATCATAGCAACTGTGACATAAGTTTTTATGTGGACTTAGTAAGAGGCTAAAATGCGTTGCATGTGTGACGTCACACACGCAAATTATTAACGGGTTTTACTCGCAAATGAATCAGCAGTTGGTTAACAGAAGCAGTTGAAACACACCTCAATAATTATAATTTATTAGGCCAAGCAAAATAATATATGTGGTTCTCATCACATGGATAGGGAAAATTGGGTAGGTAGGTCGGTCATCCATATTTTATTTTATTTACAATTTTATATACCCGTCTTCTAAAAAGAAGCTCCAAAAATTAAGATTTAATATCAGTTATTCTTTCCAGCAGTTAGAAAATCAACACATTGCCTCAGATCTGCCATGTACATGTACATGTATATTTACAGAATGTTTTAAGAGAGCATAAATGAATTTTAGATGATTGTAATACAATAAAATCTGATTTGACATCAACATTTTGTCTTTTATTGTTTTTTTTTCACCAAAAATACAGTTTAACTACAAATGTAAATTCTATCCACATCTAAATATTATTTCAATGAAATAAAGGCCCCAATATTGAAGGCTTTAGTGGACATATACAGCTATCTATTTACTGTTCAACTTATTTCCTCTTGCCATACTGCTGTTTTGTTACTGGCTTCTTGCCATTCCTCACAATCTTGACAGAGCGGGAGTACAGTTTTAAATTTCTTTTTTAGCTCCGGAAGAGGATTTGCATTTGGTTCCCCACACCAGGCACACAAGTCTTTGTGACCAAGAGATGCTCCATAAAGATATGAAACCATCTTCCCAATTAATAAAGAAACGCTGGTGTTTTTGAAACAAACGAAGTGTGGAGTGGGAAATTAACAGACGATGTACTCTGATTCATCAAGAGGCGAACAGCCAATCAAAACTCACGCAGCAATCACATGCATTGAGGGTTGTTTTGATGGACATGGACACCATGTATATGGCTCGTCGTTTGTCGCTCGTCATAAATCACGGTGGTCAGACAGGTGACAGATGTTGGAAAACATGAATACGGACTAAATACGGAGAAATAAATTCTCTCATCATCAGTCATTGGGAATTTCGAAGGTAAGAGTCGGCAGTCGGCCGGTTCATTATATTCAATTTATTTTGACAAACTGATAAAATGTCTACATAGTCGGCATTTTCGTCGTAAAAAAATTGGGTCGGTCGGGTGACCGGAACCACACGTATTATTTTGTTTGGCCTTATGAGGTACAACATGAGTGTGATTCAGGTCACATGACAAACCTGATCCGATTTTATTTCCCATTGAATACCATTCATTGATTTTCCGATCTCAGGCCCCATGAACCTCCCAGAAGGGGCGGAGACTTCAACTCCCCATTTTGGACATGGGGTCACTCCTATGTAACATGACTTTACTTAACTCAGATAAATAGAAATTCCCTCATATGCTGGTAACAGACGACACCAGTGCAGTCACATTCCTAATCCTTTTCTTTTTATTTCCAGACAACACTGATGCTCACTAGGATTCAAAGGCTATTGATTTGAAGACAATACCTTCGCTGTAAACATTGTGTGTGACTAACACGACTCATGAACTTCTATATTGATTTTTATAACACTCAATAGATGCATTGCTTTGCCAAAAATCTATGAGGTCATTAACCCATAAAGATCCAAACTCAACAGCATCTGCCGACATTAACTGTTTAATACCTGCTGATCCACTCATCCTATTAATACACTTAAATAAATGGTGTAAAATACAGTTTGTCATCTTTTCATAGTTCAAACTTTATTTTATATTTTGATTTGATTTGGGAGTTTTTGTAAAAAATTCAATAAAAAAAGTCATACTGAGGACTTTTTTTTATCTCAATTGTGCCATTTTATCTCATAATTTTGTCTATTTTTGACTCATAATTATGCATTTGTTATCTCAGTTATAACTTTTTATCTCGTAATTATGCAGTTTTATCTGATATTTTGGACTCATTTGAATCTCATGATTACTTTTTATCTAGATTGTGACTTTTTTTTCCACCATCTTTCCTAAATTTATTGCCCATAGCCACAAAACTGAGTACCATGACCAAATCAAACACATTATCTACACAGTTTTCTCACTTTTAAGAACTTTATTTTTGGATACTTTTGAAACTTTTCAGATTTTTCCTGGTTAAATAAGTATTATTTCATCTGTGCCAAAAAAAAATAGCATATATTAAAAAAATTACAAATAAATACAAATAATTTAATAATAACAATACATATTTAAAATATATTTTAAAAATTAAAATAAATATCTGTAATTAAAAAATACAAAAACATAATTGTTAAAAACATTTAAATAATTTAAATAATTTTTTTAAATTATATATATATATATAAACAATAAAAATATCTCCCTCTTCAATCACACCTGGAAGCCATTACATCATTATGAGGTTTCTGAAAAGCTGATCAATAATTGAACGAGGTGTGATAGAAGAGGGAAAACGCTAAAACATGCAGGACACTGGATTTGAGAAGCACTGCACTAATATAGGGCGGCACGGTGGTGCAGTGGTTAGCACTCGTGCCTCACAGCAAGAAAGACCCTGGACCTTTCTGTGTGGAGTTTGCATGTCCTCCCTGTGTCCGCGTGGGTTTTCGCCGGGCACTCCAGTTTCCTCCACCATCCAAAGACATGCACTGATAGGTTAATTGGTTACTCTAAAATTGTCCATAGGTGTGAATGTGAGAGTGGTTGTTTGTCTGTATATGTTCAGCCCTGCGATGAACTGGCGTCTCATACAGGATGTACCCCGCCTTCGCCCATTGTAGCTGGATTAGGCCCTCAGTGACCCCCGCGACCCTAGTGAGGATAAAGCGGGTTCAGATAATGAATGAATGAATGCACTAATATAACATGGTTCAGCCTTTGCAAATGGAGCAGACCAAAAAAAGCAGTGGGTGAACTTTTCCTTCAGACCCAGTGAGGTTTGAATCAATTGATTTTCTTAATGAGGACAAGATTAATAAGCGCTCTCATTAGTGTCACATTTACAACTTTTCGTTTCTGCTTCGTGGACCTGATTCAACTGCAAAATGTTCGCAGGCATATTTCGTGCTCTCATATATATAGCGGTTAATGTGCACTTAAAGCGACAGTACATATGCGAGTGGTTCTTCATGTTAAAATAACATTTCATAGAGCCCCCCCCACCGCCCCCCACCCAAAAACATGGGCAATTTAGGAGGGTATACAGTCCACTTAGTGAGTGTCATTAAGCTGACAATGATCAACGCCTTCATTAGCGGTGCTGAATGGCTTCTGTATCTGAGGAATTTTCCGAGCACGCAGACGGTGTAGATCCATTCACTGAGCTGTCGATTAGATATGTCAGGCCATAAAGCAAAGTAATTTCTCCCCAAACTCCCGACAGACACCCAAGACAAATCAAGTATGTGTACACTGTATCAGAATGTGTGATAGGGAGTGGGGTGTCTTTTGTCCCAGTGAAGAGGTTTCTGATCAGCTTGGCTAAAATTCAAGTCTCTATGTGCATGTTTTCAAGTGGATGGCTTTAGATGAACCAGAGCTAGAAGGGGAAATTAAAAAGAACGAAGCTGGAGGAGGAATAGAAGGTCTGGAGGGTAAGATTTCATCAGTTATAACAGCTTTTGTCTCTAGGCCAAAATTTCTGCCAGTTTCATTCCAGTATAATTTTACTATTTTTGATTTGTTTCTTTTCAAGCATTCATATAATACATGTACTCGAAGAAAAGAAGGTAGAGTAGGGGTATAGGTAGGTAGGTAGGTAGGTAGGTAGGTAGGTAGGTAGGTAGATAGGTAGATAGATAGATAGATAGATAGATAGATAGATAGATAGATAGATAGATAGATAGATAGATAGATAGATAGATAGATAGATAGATAGATAGATAGATAGATAGATAGATAGATAGATAGATAGATAGATAGATAGATAGATAGATAGATATGATTAACAGAAGAGAAAAATAAATACATAATACATCAATAAAAGTGATGAGGCCTAAAAGACATAGCCAGAAAGATAAAAATCATCCTTACTCAAAGAATAAAAACACAAAATAAACAATACATCCATCTACTCTAAATCAATAATGATATCAGATCTTTAATGACCAATATTAATGAAGACCTCAGCATCAGAAGTGAAAATGTCCAATTGCAAGTGCATTCTGAATTGTTTGACACGTTATTTTTCATTTTGTAGTGTTATTTATTCCAAGCAACATAATGGACACAGTTTTGAAAAGCTCAGCGCCGTTTAGTAAACCTGTTCCAAAGTTCATCGCCTCCAGCCTGTGCTGCCTCTGTTGCATTCTGAACCAGGAACATCCTCATCACAACATTTCTGCTCATATTTAATGCGGTGAGAAAATAACTGAAGGCGGAAAAAACACACATTTCTTTGCTTACCTGATTAATATGCTTCAGATAACATTGGAGGGGACTGTTTGATGTATTTAGTGTATCAATCATGTGCAAAAAGCCAAAAAGGCAGAATTTAAAGCTGCCGGAGTTGACTTTTCGAGGACATTAAGTCTATATAAAGACCTAGTGTGACTTTTATGGCAGTTCCCAAATAAATGTTTCTCACCAAAACCTCCTGTTTTGTTACGGGTCAAACTAACCCATTTTAACATTTGAACATCTAGGAAGAATATTGCAGTGTGAAACTTATTCTGCTTGCCCTTCATGTTTATATTTATTTTTATACTAGTAATGGGAGGTTGGGCCAAAAATGTATATCCTGGTATAATTTGAGCCACTGGCAGTATATGGTATGGTATAGTACTTTTTTACACTACTATACATAAATGATAAATAAACTATAAATGACACCAGAACAATTTCTTACTGTCCAAGTACAGTCTTTCATATACATGCAGACTTTCTTTATATTCAGGAGTGTGATCAGTCATGAACCAGAGAATACAGGAAGAGGTGCCAAAATGAATGAGGCACATGGATTTTATCCAATAAATCACTCACTGCAACTTTTTGCAGTTGTTGAGGGTGACTTGTAAATGTGCACTTACATATGTGATTATAACAAGCCTAGTGTTTCATGTATACAAGTTACAAGTTGAAGAAAAAACATCTTTCATGTGAGGCTATCATTGAGAGTAGCTAGCACAACACATCTCAATGGTAGCAAACACTGTAGCAGCGCTTAGCATGCTAACGCTAACAAAATAATTTGTAACTCTGAACAGTCATTTTAGTTGTTAACACCAGCCAGATACCGTGACTAATAGTAACTCAACTGGACATATTAACATGCAGTTATTAAGGCTGGTGCAGTGTGTTCAATTTAAGACAGTGTTAATGTTTAGCACAATTGTTTTGTTGTCACCATAAACTCTATAGTTGTTAGCTTGTTAGCTCGCTTTTCAGACACCCTGTATATTAAATTGTAGAGTCCTGAATTGAAATATGTTGGCATCACATACCATTGTAACTAATAGAACACAATATTAACTATATATTTTATATTTGTAGCTTAAACTAAATGCTTCTGCTAACACAGCACCTAGGAAAACTATGGTGCTAGCTGCTTTTTACAGGTAGCCGGCGGAAGTATGAAACTTTGCATTATACTGCCATCTACAGGATGGACGGTCGAACAGCATGACAAAAAGTCTACCGTGGACAAAAAATACCTCCATAAGGGACGATATCTTGCATACTGGCTATTCCTAATTTACACATTTATATTTATTCAACTGCTGTGATGCACTCTCTACTGTTCACTTTTAAACTGTAGTACTTTCATACATTTTACTAGTTTTTAGTGATATATTTATAAATGTTATTTCTGTTATTTTATGTCTTACTTTGGAATTTTTATCTTGTGTTTTATATCTGTGTGTTTTTTACACTGCTGGAAAATGTCTTTTAAATCTCGTTGTATACGGTGTTGTGTATGATGACAATAAAGATCATTCTATCTATTCTTCTATTCAAACGAAAAAAGAAAAAAGAACATGAACATGAAAAACTAAACAAAACTGAACATGTCTTCAATTGCATATTGGAAAAGGAGTGGGAGGAAGTAAACTTCATATGATAATTGCACTCATTAAGGCTAGCAGAAGAAGTTTCATACTGAAATAATACATTTAACTATTTGTCCCAGATGTTCAAACTTTAAAACAGATCAATTTGACCTATAACATAACAGGAGGGTTAACACTTTCATCTTGAGTAGGAGATCTTGAAATAAAAAGCAATTTCCCCTCACGATCAATAAAGTAATTCTGAGTCTGATTTCTTGAAACTAAAAAAAATAGAGCTCGCTGTCCTCAGTCATTGTTGTCAGTGGAGAGTGGTTGAGTATCAAGAAGGATTGTTGAACAGATGATGAGCCATAAGAAGATACTGGCGTCGTTGGCTCACATGCGTCTTCTTCTTCTGTTCACTGATTCACTAGGGCTGTCCCTCTACCAACAACTGAACGAACGGATAACGACCGATTACATATTTTGAATCAGCCAAAAAGCCTGAAAACATCAATAACCACAGCTGATCACATGGGACACACCAAACAGATTCATACTAGTAACCTCCATGATGTTCTTGATGAGGCCCCATTGCCAAAAATGGTCTTGGTGAACCTGTAGTTTTATAACATGATGAAAAAAAAAAAAGATTGATAATAAGTAATCAGTAATTCCTGCTGTCAATTTCCCCCTTGGATTGAGATAATTTAACTTAAAGTTTCTTAATCTAATGTATGGTTTTGATAATTTTCCCCTCAAAGCATGCTCCATTTGTGCTTTGGGATTAGACAATTATAGCATTACGTCTCCTCATGTTGCTATAGTGACAAATGCAGTTTTGCTGCTCCTGTTTAAAGTGAAATTAGATTTCAGCAGGGTTATGAATCAAATAGACTTTGTCATACAGCTCTGACTAACAGTATTCATCAGGTGGGCTGTGTGCATTTGTAATCAGGTTATGTGTGACTGTGAGGTGGAAAAAATATACTCCTGAAATTGGAACAAAGACATTTGTATAAAAAGCCAGATCATTTGGATATCAAACTCATGCCTTCTCATTCATTTAGGTGATTTATAAACCTCAGCTTGAGCGAGAGACTGACACAGAGAGAGAGAGAGAGAGAGAGAGAGAGAGCAAGAGACCAAAAGAGAGAGAGAGACAGACAGAGAGAGTGAGAGCAAGAGACCGAAAGAAAGAGAGAGAGACAGGCAGACAGACATACAGAGAGAGAGACAGAGAGCGAAAGAGAGAGAGGCAGACAGAGAGAGAGAGAGCAAGAGACCGAAAGAAAGAGAGACAGACAGAGAGAGAGAGAGAGAGAGAGAGAGAGAGAGAGAGAGAGAGAGAGAGAGAGAGAGAGAGAAGAGACCGAAAGAAAGAGAGAGAGAGACAGAGAGTGAAAGAGAGACAGAGAGCGAAAGAGAGAGAGGCAGACAGAGAGAGAGAGGGTGATAAGAGAGTAAGAGAGAGAGAGAAGAGCAGGAGAAGCTCAAAAAGACAGAGCAACAAAATCTACAACTCATCCCTGTTTCAAGAGTGATCATATTTTTCTTTAGTTTTACAGCACAAAGGAATATTTTACAACACCATGGTTTTTTTAGTGGTCTCCTAAGGGCGCCATCATATCTCACCTCTGAAATCTATGTTAACCGCGAGCAGTGAACAAGGAACTGGGTTTTTCCAAAGCCAACGACTTGCTTTTCTTTTGTAGTTTGTTGCAATAACTCATCTGGAAGCTAAGAAATGAACCCATCTGTTTAGTTGGTAAATATTTCATGCACACTGGATCAAACACCTAAAGGTGATTTTTAGTGGACTCAAACGCTAGTGTTTCTTCTATCTTCCTTACTCCCAAGAAAGTGAAAGGTTTAGCTTTTTTGTCTCCCCCTTGCTTAGAAACTGCATAATGTAGTAGTTTTTTCAAATACATTTTAAAAAATATTCAAAAATGTATTCAGAATATTTTTTTTAATGGAGTGTAATTTGCAATGGACAGAAGGACAAAAATTTATTAGTTTGATGATGAAGCTAATGAAGGTATAAACACACACACACACACACACACACACACACACACACACACACACACACACACCTGCCAAAGGGTAGGGAAGGAATATTGTTTTTGGTTTAGCAGAAAAACTATTGGTTAAATTTATACCAAATTGGGTTTATAGATATGTAGTCAGTCGCCCAGAATAGATGGAATAATGGTCATAAATATAAGGATTTTTATGTTCGTTGATCAGAAGCTCCTAAGACTAGTTCAAAATACAGTTGGTCTCAGTTGAATCATTTATTCAGGTAATAATAATAATAACTAGAAAAGCACTGTGAGAGCACAAACCTCCGCCAAGGCAGACCTCCCGTCTCCAAATGAAGAGAGATGTCTACCAAGGAGGTTATGTTTGTGCAAGAGTTTGTTTGTCTGTTTAACTGTTACCAAGGTAACTCTAAAAGTTATGGATGGATCTTGATGAAAATTTCATGATCTATTGGGGGTGTCACAAGGAGCAAATGATTAGATTTTGGTGATAATCCGGAAGAGATCCTGGATTCTGGATCACTTCAAAATGGAGAAAAAAAATTTCAAAGTGACCCAGAATCCAGGATGTCTTCCAGATTATTTCCAAAATCTAATCATTTGCTCCTTGTCACACCCCTAACACGTCAGGAAATATTCATTTTTGTAATCATTTATTTGTCATCTCGGTAAAAGGTAGATTTTGAGGACCATATCACAATGACTTTGAATTAATTTTCCAGTAACTAAACATTTGAAATATTACTTAATTTTGATTACAAAAATGGAAAAACGCAACTATTTATTGCAACTTTCACTTCCTCCCGCAACAAAAACCTAAAAAGCTAAAAAACTTTCCTTACAATTTTTTGGAATCGCAATGTATGTGTGTACAATAGTCACATCGCAAGTCCTGTAATTATTATGCAAATATTATAATGATTAATTTCTTATAGTTTTTAAAATAAATTTGATTCATTTATTTATTTATTTTTTATTAATCAAGTTATTTTTTGTATTTTATTCATTTATTCTTTTTTTTAAAAAATTTTTATTATTAATTTTATTTAATTATTTCAGCGACACTGAAATGTATGTCAACCACCAATCGGACCATGTGTATCGGCACCACACAGCTGTTATATACTCTCGAGGATTTTTTCATATCACAATATACTGTATATTTCAAGGTTTCAAAAAAAATAATAAATCATGTCAGGTTTTCTAACATTATGCAGCCCTTTTCCTACCATAACTTACATTCAAAAAGGTTAAACAGAGAGGCAAACAAATTATTTGGGAACTGCCATAAATGCAGGAACTGTTTCATTATGGGTTAACTTGCTTTTGAACTGATGTGTTTACAATGTTAAACAGATTATTTCAGTCATTTGGTTATCTATCCAAGAAAAAAATAACTTACAAAACACATACCATACTCAGATCATGATTAGTGCGTCAAGTTGGATTAACACCCACAGATGGATTTGCCTTTTCTCGATGAAGAATTTATTTGAAGTTCATATTAGCTGTAAATGCCTGAAGAGTTATGAGCTTAGCTGTGGTTGAATCATTCCTGTATGAATAAGAGATCAGCAGGTCACTACGAGCCAAAAACTTCTCCAATTCAAATTGAACAAGGTTACAGTCTGGGTGAAATGTAACTATTTCTTGTACTATCTTTCATTTATAACCTTACACTGTAGCTACGCAATGTCAGTGAGTGAGTTAAGTATTTCTTTGAACTGCTTCCAACAACCAGAGGTGGTAAAAGTACTCGCATTCTGTACTTAAGTAGAAGTGCAAAAAAAGTAGATGTCAACTCCTTTACTGAAGTAAAAAAAAAAATTCCAAGCTCTCAATTGTAATAAAGTAAAATAAATAAATAAAATATATTTCTTGGCACAGATGAAATAATACTTATTTAACCTGGAAATATCTGAAAAGCTTAAAAAGTACCTAAAAATAAATCCCTTAAAAGTGA
The DNA here is from genome assembly GCA_020466265.1 of Siphamia tubifer. Lineage (NCBI taxonomy): Eukaryota > Metazoa > Chordata > Actinopteri > Kurtiformes > Apogonidae > Siphamia > Siphamia tubifer. The sequence continues at coordinate 41,489,467 of CM035803.1, read as the reverse complement.
GTTAATGTGTAGATAATGTTTTGATCAGATCACAGTATTCAGTTTTGTGGGTACGGGGGAAAAAAAGGAAGTCACAATTGAGTTAAAAAAAAAAAGTCATTAGGATATTTTAAAATCTAAAATATGAGAAAAAAAATGCATAATTACGAGATAACAAAATGATTTTAAAAAATGGCCAAAGTCATCAATAAAATGAATAATAAACTAACAAAACTAGAAAAGCACTGAGAGCGCAGACCTACGCCAAGGTAGACAAGATTTATTTATTTATGTATATAAATAAATAAATCTTGTATATAATTTCATTCAGCCTGGTTACTTAAATCTAATTGTAAAGACACATTATATGATAACATATCGGTTATATAAATAATGTATATCATAAATAATATATCATTACTTGTATGATCCATTTCATCATATAAAACAAGAAATGACTCAATAAAAAACAAAGGTTTTGAGACTGCAATACATAAAAAGGCCAATAGATGGTGATGTCTGATCTATCAGCGGTAGGTCTAATTAATTTTAGACATAGTCATTTCATCCAGCCTGGTTACTTAAATCCAAGTATAAATAAAATGTATATAATAATGTATGCTAAATAGTAAATACTGTGTACGATACATAATATGTCATTACTTGTTTATGATCCATTCATTATGTAAAATAAGAAATGACTGCACAAAGTTAATTACCCAGCGAGAGAAGTCAATATGTTTATGTTCCAGTGGTGTGAGGACGGGACAGGCCAGAAGAGTATAAGCGATATGATCTGGGAAGATTCTGAAATAAAAGTAATATCAACTTTGAGTGAGCGAATAACCATTTCGAACGCAGAGTTCAGATTATTGACAGTTAACTTCTGGCTTTTGTAATGACAGTTATTAAACCTGTGGGAATGTGAAGGAGCGTTCCATGATTGACTGGCAGAGTTAGCATGAATTAAAATAATATCCAACCTTAAATCATATTTGAGTTACCCAGGTAGACAGCACTTGTCTCTCCCCTCTCTCAGATATATAGACGTGCAGCACCTGAGTTAACTTACTTTAAAGTCAGGGGCGAACGCCAGCTAACTGCCAGTCCAACTAGCAATGAAACAACCTGGCAGCAGCAGGATGCTAGCTACATATGCGCACCATTTGCACAGGTTACATTGCTCGGCTTGGTTATGTGACTGGCAGAGTTAGCACGAACGAAAATCATATCCAACCTTAATACATTTAATTTTATATAATATCTGAGTGATGACCCAGGTAGACAACACTTCACTCTCCTGTCTTATAGAGACAAATGTCCATCTGCCTTAAAAAAGGTACCTGATTTATGAACCAGTTTGGTTGTAGTTAATCAAATGCTAGCTGAAGGTGTTAATACTCACAGTCATGGCTGTCGTGCTCCCCACCTCTTCCACCTGTTGACCTTCTCCACCACTGGCTGAGGCTACTGCAGATGTGGATGCGTCTAGAAGATGCAAACATCTCAGATATTTTCAGGCATTTTGCAGCATCCATCTGAAGGGAAATCCTCTTCTGGTCCCCGGCTCTTTCAACACCACCCTTTCTCTTCTTGCCATCCATTGTCAGAGAAAATACAGGAACTCAGTTACTTAGCAGTGGCACCGGCACTGCGTAGTCCAACTGAGTGCCGAGAGGAAGGGGTTATTGGCCTGCCCTCACCTCATTGGTCCACAACAGATCAATTATGACCAATGGGTTGAGCTACCAGTCTATGCACCAATAGGAGGCTTTATATACTGCTATTCACCTAGAGTGAAAAACCAACGTAGGCCAGTAGGCCTCGCAGGCCACCGGGCAAATGCCTGGTATGTCTTAATATCAATCCAGTGGTAGATGTGAGATGGCTGGACTTATACTCAGCGGACCTACTGAAAAGAATCAAGGGGCGGAGACACAGCATACAGTGTGATCGATCACTCCCGCCTCAGCAACACTCCAAGCATAGCGGTGTTGGTAACCTCACCAGGGTCAGCCCACCAACCTGAGCATAGATAGAGCCCTCTGCCCCAAGTGACAGCAGCTTACAGATGTCTGCATCTCCTCTGCTCTACAGTTCTCTGGTGTTGATGATGTATACTGTACAAGGTCAATGCTCATTTTTAAATCCCTGTTATTGCCATGTTTAGATGTTAGGAGGACCCACGGTGCAGATACAACAAGACTCTAAAAGGTTGCAGGTAAAAATGTGTGATTTAATGAGGGTAGAATCCAGAAAACAACGACACAAAAAGAGGCAGGAGTTGGAGGCTGACCATGGTATAAATGCAGTCCAGGGAAAATCAAGACCAGCAAAAGTGAAGTTAAATAAACTGAATTTCAGCTCCAAAAATATCAAAGGCAAGATACAAGTTCTACCACAGATGTAAACAGATGATCTGTCGATGAGTAGTGGAGGATACCAGGCTTATATACAGAATGAGGCTGTGGTGATTGTTGGCAGATGGCTTGATTGATGATGGTGCACAGGTGTTCAGGTTAGAGGTCATGGCCCAGGTCTAGAAGAGAAAACATATTCCCAGGGGGAGAAGGAAAACACAAACACACATACTCTAGGATCCTGACAGTTATGACTCTGGCTCATAATGTTTATATGATGTGTGTGTTTCTCCTCCAGTCCTTTTGTTTGTTTTCTGGAAACTGTTGATTGGTGGGACCGAAGATTGGCCAGTATTTAAAAATGGCCCTGGACCCAGGAGCACATTCGCTCTCTTTTCTCTGCCAGGTTCTGTTTCTCCGTATGTTCATGAAATATATGTTTGTATTCGAACAGAAGAAGACCCCCAAGGGAAGAGATGCTAGGATTGGATCTAGAAAAACGTACATACTCAACAAGTGGAACAGAAGACAAATGTTATTAATCCTGGTCGTCATTTATTGCATATATTAACCCTTTGATGCATGAATTATGAGAACCTTAGTCAATATTGTGTTTTATTCCTCTTTCAGCGTGAAAAAAGCAATGTGATTGAAATCTTTTTATTGAACCTTTTTTTAATGGAGTTACAACAATATCCACTCAGTTGGACAACATGTGTTTAAGCTATTCATTACATGTGTAGGAACACTTCATAGTCAGGGGAGGCGGGGCTTAAAGGTTGTCTTTCAAATCCTCTGTATGCAATAGGACAGTACTACAACCAATCAGTGTAACCTTTAGGATCACAATTACATTAGACGCCGGAAAGTTCACAGAGGAGTCCGGAGAAAGTTACGAATGACTAAACAAAATGGTGGATGATGGAGTTTAACGACTATTGTCACTTCTGTAAAAATGATTTGAAGATTGCTGACGTTTTCTCACATTATTCACTCATCTTTGATGAAAGGAAATCGCCACCCAGTCGGCAGCCATCAATTGTCATTGTTGTTCTTCTTCTATGGTTGTTTCCGGTCGTTTCTCTCTGGCGTCATTTTGTTACACCCACCCTCTGACGCTATACTTCACCCTGATTTGTCAGTCAGTTCCAGGGAAATGTAGCCAAAAGTTACATTGAGCATAACTCGACCGTCCACAATTGCAAATTAGAGTTGGTGCCACTAGGGGTGTCGAGTGCAGCTAGGCTAGCCTGGTCCAACATGGAGGGACAATTGTCATCTGACATCTTGTCATGTTGAGATCGTGTCATTTTTGTACGAAATAAACGTATCGTCAGCAGACTCACCGATCGCAAGTTGTTCTCATCTGTGATGCTGTGTGTTTTTGATAACCAGTTTTCTAAAATGTGTGTTACCAATAGTATTATGAATAGTATTTTGTTAAAACATTTTTTGGTAGGGGAGTTCTTTTTGTTGTTACTTTTCTCTCCTGTTTTAGCTGAGGGAGTTAACGTTACTTATTGTATTTTCTTGTCAGAAGACGTTAAGGAGACGAGACTTTTTGTTTATTGTTTTGTCTAAACACTCACCTATCCTCTTCCAGTTGTTTCAATAAATGTTTTTGGACTGTGAGTTTCTGACTGGCATTTGTGAATTGGGAGTTTGGAGAGGTGTGGAAGAGCACATTATGTACATCCTGATAAACCCCTAGGCCAGAATGTAACACCCCCGGCAATGGGATTACACACACAATAAATCATCAAACTGACATCTTGGTTTCGGAATGAGATGGGTTCCTTTTCTATAGCATTCCAGAATCATGATTCTATCGCAGCTCTGTTACTACCTCCAGAGGCGTTACAGAGCTGTGATAATGGTGGCACCAAATATTTCACCATTTCATTTTTGTTACGGCCCAGAGGTGAAACATATTTGAAATGACACCAGAGTCAAAAGGGTAATAGTTAAATAACAATTATATTTCTGAGAGATTTTTTTATCAGGCAACTTTTAAATTTCTTCAGCAGAAGAATGGCTTCAAACAACCCCTTTAAACCCTGGACCCAAAATAACAAAAGAAAAGACCAGAGAGGAGCGGTTAAGTTAACATAAGGACGGTGTACTGGACAAGCCAATGCAATACAGGACTGTAGAAGCACCGTTACTCTATCAAAGAAACAAACCCCAAAATAAACCCCTAACCAAAAGAAAAGTGACACAGGATGTCTGGCTCCACCTGGTCAAACAAAAAGACAAGTGGTACCAGGCACAACCAACCCCTGCCCCTTTGCACACATTTTACCTGATTTGACCTATCTCTTATCATTGTGAAAGCACATTTTTGGTGACTGTGACCTTTGACCTAAATTCACGAAAATTGTATGGGATCTATTCTGAACCACCAAAATTTCATGGAAATTGGTCCAGTAATTTTTGCGTAAAGCTGCGTAGAAACAAACAGACAAATACACAAACCAACTCAAATACAAGATGAGGGGCAACCAGAATTACATCCAACCAGAAGTGTGTGTGTGTGTGTGTGTGTGTGTTGTGCATTCACTACTGCATTGCACTTCTGGTTGGATGATTGCCTTATGACTCTTTTATTTTAATACAATTTCCCATTGGGATCAATAAAATAATTCTGATTCTCGTAACTGCAATTTGTTCCTCTGTATTTGTACAAGGACAATGACCAACACATACTCACTCCCAGCACATAAAAATCGACACGCTGACCAAGCCTTCGTTTCTGACGCACTCGGTGTCCCTCAGTGTCTAATTGAGACGCAATGCATTTCTAACCCGTCCGCTACAATATGTGTTGCTCAGAGCCCTAACCCTAACCTTCACATTAACCATAACCATAACCCTAAACCCGAGCAAAAAAGTGTTTTAAACCTGAGTGTCTCAGATTGCCGTGGACGGGATAGAAACCCACTGCATCTGAGTTAAACACTGAGGGACACTTGGTGCGTCAGAAACTAACGCGTGGTCAGTGCGTCAGATTTTGACGTGCTCAGAGTGATAGTAAAGTTGAATGTAATGTAAACTGATCTAAATAAGTGGTGCCTGGCACAACAAACCTCACCTCCCTGTCACACATTTCACCTGATTTGCCCTTGACCTTTGACCTATATTCTCCAAAATAGCCGATACAACACTACATAACAAAAGGCAGACATAAGGGATCCTATGTGGTGTGGAGCAGAACGGAGATGCGTCCCAACATGCCTGTAAAAGGAGGAAGAGAGAGAACCAGTACCAACTTTACACTCTACTCATCTTAAATAAGGAAAGTGGCACCAAACTAATTAAGCTATATACAAAAGTGTAAATACTACAGTAGAAAGGGAAAAAAGTATCAACCAAGAAAAATGCAGTGAAGTAGACAATAATAATAAGATCAAAAATAGACAAAAACAAAGGAAAAAAGAAGGAAAACAATAGAAAAATAGTGCACAGCAGCTAATAGTTTTACACTGATGTCATCCTGGGAACAGCCCTGTCACCGTCCTCTTCAACACTGGACATTTGCCAGTGGCTCAGCAGCGTTCACCGCGAGGAGGGCGACACTAAACGCCTCATTTGAATGACCCAGCCTCATTCATCACCATGGCAGCGCTGTTAAGATTAATCAAGACTCAAGAATGATAAACAAACTGTCACATTGTGTTGAAACAGAAAGAGATGGGGTGGGGGGGGAATCATTGTCCACTTAAATAATTTAACTCATATTTCAAAGGATTCATAGTTCGTCAAAATGAAATGTTAGACAGGCGTTGCTTCCAGTTAATCGTCCTGGTGTTTCATTACTATTCTGAGCCTTCAGTTCTTCTATAGAGCCGCACTTCCTGCGAACTTCCAGTGGATTTCAGGCCTTAGACAGCCTACAAAAAATGCTGCCCTGCTCTCAAAGGCAGCCGAGTGACTGATAAAAGGCTTTTCTAGCTGTGAAGTGTGCCGGCCTTTGCATCAAACCCAGGCCTCCCAGAGGACATGCTGCTGTTTTGAAGTGAGGCCCAGCTTGTCTGTGGTGTCACATTGCATTTTCCTGCAGTCGCCAAACCCAGGTCATCATTTTCAGTTCAACGTCAAACTTACCCGAAACAAATCATCACTTTTCATTTTTCCTCCCACCTCTGTTTAATATGACACCGTTTAACAAGGAAACTCAAATCAGACTATAAATGTTTATTTATGTAAACTTGGCTTTTGGCCATCGGCATCTTCTTGGAAGACATAAAAGACCAGTAGGATGTATTAGCAGAGACAGAATATAATGATTGTAATTATATCTTTAGTCATGTATAATCATGTAATCTTGTGTTTTCTCTACAACACAGGTGTCAAACCAAAGGCCCAGGGGCCAAATCTGGTCCGCCAAAGGGTCCAATCTGGCCTGTGGGACGAATAATAATGAAGATATTAACAGTGTAAAATCATTTTAATTTAGGGTCGACATACAGAATAATTAAATCTCAGTTAGGTCAGATTAGTAAAATATGATCATAATTACCTATAAATAATGAAAACTGCAGATTTTAATGTAAAAAAAAAGTCACATTACATGAAAATCTTTATATTAACAAACCATCATTTTACAAAAACCTGAATAAATATGTGAACAAATATGAACCAGCTGAAATTTGTGAAGAGAAGTAAGTGTAATTTTACAAATATTCTTGTCCCTGCTTTATCCACACTCGGGTCACGGGGGTCACTGGGGGTCTAATCCAGCTACAATGGGTGAAGGCGGGGTACACCCTGTATGAGTCTCCAGTTCATCTCAGGGCTGAACATATATAAACAAACAATGACTCTCACACTCACACCTATGGGTAATTTAGATTAACCAATGAACCTATCAGTGCATGTGCTTGGATGGTGGGAGGAAACTGGAGAAAACCCACAGAGACACAGGGAGAACATGCAAACTCCACACAGAAAGGTCTGGTGTGGGATTCAAACCAGGGACCTCTAATTGCAGGTTCATTGTTTTGCCGGGTTAGGCAGAGCTGGGATATGAACCGCCGACCCTTCAGTCATTGGACGACCCACTGTCCCAACTGAGCCACAGCCGCCAACTACAAATATTCTGCCTCTTACTAAATGTTTTGTGTATTTGCAAAAGTAAGTAGAAATGTAAGTTGTTCTGCACTTGTGCAAATGACAAACTGATAGACTGAGGCAGAATATTATAAAAATTGCACTGTTTTTCTGAAGACATGTCAAGTTCTTAATCTTATTCCCATTTGGAGAGAAACATTATAGATGAAAACATTATCATAATGTCATTTTACTCTTTTCACTGTAATTATTTTACTGGTCTGGTCTTTTTCAGGTCATATTGGGCTGAACGGGGCCCCTGAACTAAAATGAGTTTGACACCCCTGGTTTACAATGTACGGTTTTTCTGTAGTTACTGAAAACAACAAACCACATCCATAAAAAAAAGCATTCTGTTTGTTTATGTTGACATGACAGCCACTTGTAGGAAGTGGGAGGGGTAAAAGAAGGTTGTTCAGTTGATTACAATCTGTACTTTCACTAGGAGATGACACTAAATCTTACACACTAGCCCTTTAACGATAACCCTGATACTCCACAAATGATTTCTTCATCCCACAGAGCCTAATGGATTGGTCTGACCAAACAGCATCGATCAGTCTCTTCCTATGAAACACGTTCAAGACGGTTTCACATGATAAAATAAGCTCATCGTCCCGGAATTCAACGTCTTGACTCCAACAGTCATTTTCTATTGGCAATTTTACTATCTTTATAGTACTTCTTATTACTACTCTAATATATATTTTACTTTGCAGAAGTGCAGTGTAGATCGATGCAAACACTGCTGCATCAGCTCTCACAGGAGTCACAGTAGATATAAATTTAAATATTCAGTTATTGATCACTGGTAAGACTAGGTTTGATCTGGCTATTTTCCAGACCTGGAACCTTAGGAATTAATGTTTCATAGAGGCTGGGGGACAAATTAGTATTTTTATTAGTACAGACTGAATTCCATTGGGGCTACAGAGTACCGTATTTTCCGGACTATCAGGTACACTTAAAAGTCTTTAATTTTCCCCAAAAAAATGAGTGTGCCTTATAATCCAGAGTGCCTTTTATATATGGATTAATTTTGGTTGTGTTAAATTTTGTGTCATACACAGTGCTCACATCGGGGACTAAAACATACTGTATGGAACATTGGAACTTACTCCGTGGTTTTGTTTATGTATCTATTTGGATTTATCTTATATGTACCATTTGCTGACTGATGTGTGCATGTAGGCTTTTGTTTGTTTTTGTTTATTTATGTTTGGGTTTGGGAAGACTGTATTATTTTTTTAAATATATTTTTATATTTTGAAATATTTTTAGTTTAATAAACAAAGTAAAAAAAATAAATTAATAAATTTAAAAAAACAAAAATAAATAAAATAAATATATATATATTTACATACTGTATGTGATGTTGTATTGTTAAAAACAGGTAGAGGGACTCTTTAGTGGTCAGATTAAGTGCAGTCACTTGTGCTTCCACTGTTCCTGTAGCAGTTCTGATCTAACAAGGAATTGAACGGACATGTGTTTTCTTACGGTTTGTATGACCAGGAAAATGTATGCCTGTAAGTATTTTATGTACAGTTATTGTGAGAATTTAGAGCAACAAATCTCTCAAATGTGAACCTTTGTTGTTGAATAAAAAGACAATAGAATTCACAAATTAACTGGAAAATGCTAATTGTTAGCCTGTCTATGGATTTTCCAATTCAATTTAGCATTGAGCTACCGATTTATTGATTTTCATTTCAATGTTTAATAGCATGTGAATTATTGTGAATGTGTTTAATAAAGTTTGACTGATTTATCTGTTTTGTTCATAATAATTACAATACAATATTTGATTTGCATAAAGTCAAATGGTACCACATTTCGGTACTTCAATGTATTGTCTCCTGAAGTGTGTCAAGAAAAGAGTGAAGTGTCAGTTTGACAAGATGACGTTAAGGTAACAATGACAATATCTGTAATGTTAAATCCACAGGAACACTTCAAACCTGAGGAAACACTTCGTCAAACATACTATACTCCTGAGGCTGAGGAATGTATAATATCTGAAAGGCTACGACTGTCACTGCATCTGCAGCAGCCGGTGGTTCCTCACCTACACCCAGCATCAAAGGGTGAGAAGAAGTGATGTAAAAAAAAAAAAAAAAAAAAAAAAAAAAGCCAGTGTGAAGCAGCCTTAGCTCTTGTCAGATAAAGTAGCAAGAGGTGAGTGTTTTAGTGTTCCTGAAAAAGAACTACTGAGTATATACACTACAAGTGATGCTAGAACGAGTGGTTTGTTTTAGTTTGTAATACTGTAGTACCTGGCTTTTCTGCCTAGATATTGATATAGACTCAATGTCATCTAAAATTAACACTATTGCATAGAGGTGTGACGAGATGTAATTTAGTGAGATTACTCATCATGTTAATAAACTTCTGTCTCGTGAGATTTGTTATCCAGGAAGCAGCCAAAATGACGTCGGAACATATGCGTAAAATTGCATATGGACACTATGGACGTGTCAATACCAATATTTGGATGTTTCTAAAATGTCTATATCAATTTGTAAATTGGGAAATTACATGACATTTGGGAAACAAAAGGTTACTATAAGATTCTCATTTTATCTCATAATCTCAGAATTTTGACTTTTTTATCATAATTTTGACTTTTTATCTCATGATTTTCCCTTAATGCACTTTATAATCCAGTGAACCTTATATATGAAGATGATCTTAGTGTTCTACTTTGTACATAATTGATCAGTGAGTTTGAAATATAACTTGGTCCTGTTACATTTAAGGCTTTAAGACATTAGTGACCCATTACTCCTTCACTCTCACATGCTCGCTCTGTTGGTGGTAAACTACATATGTAGCCACAGTTGTCCTGGGACAGACTGACACATTCATACACTGAAAGCAAGGAGGGTGAAGTGTCTTAACCAAAGACACAACAGTCTGACTAAGAGAGAGTGGGATTCGTACCATCAACCCTTCGGTTATTGGACGCCTCCTAATTATGGTGTTATTCCACATATATGGAGGTTTATGTACATGTATACAATGGATTAGTAAATATTCCACTAGAAAGAACCTGTAAAGTGAATGGATCATAATGTGCAGACAGTGTTTTAAAGTAAATCTGAGACAAATATTCCTTTGGACTAAAACCTATTCTATTGTTAATTTTAAGAATTTCACTTTTTGACCCCAGACTTATCAACCAACTAGTATTTAAGACTTGACTTTTCTTTATCAGTAACACACACATGGTAAAATTTCATGACCTTTCATTACCTTTATTTACTTATAGACCAGTGTAGTGTGTGTTAATGGGGGAAGGTTAACTCACTTTATTATTACCAGAGGGAAATTACGTCTGCATTTCACCCAACCTAGTTCTAACATCACCTAGTATTAGCATTTGAAGATAAGAACATTAAAAGCAGTGAGTCATGGAAGGCACTCGGGGACCTATTCTAGATCTTGATCAGCGCCACGGTCAGAAGCACTGACAGGAGAATCAACCTGTGTATACTTATTTTTGATAGTAGATGGAATCACAGGACCTGAGGAAACCTGTGCAGTGCAGAAATAACAAGTAAAGTTAATGCAGAAAGGCTGCAGCCAATATGTCATAACCCTCGAATACTGTCTGTATCAGTGTATTAGGCAGAAATGGAGGAATGGTGTGTGTAAAAGCAAACAAAACTAAACCAAAAAACAGGGTGTGTAATGTTCTGGCAGGTGTAAAAGTGATGGGAGTCGAGGAATTTATTGTCAGATCTTTTGAACAGCTTAAAACATGTATTTACCCATGTACAAATGTGCAAAAATAGTTGAGAAATAATAAAATAATAGGGAAAAACAAGAACATTCTAGTCAATTTTCAGTGAGTAGAATGATGAATTAAGTTTAAATTCATATGAGACTTTTTTTTTTCTTAGAAAGTATCTGCTTCAAACATTAAATGTGCTAAATCTGACATAAATGCTTTAGTGCTGTTTAGCTCATGTTTTTAATATATATGATGGTATGTTATTCCACATATAGGGTGGTTTATGTACATGTATACAATGGATTAAACTACTAAACTAAAACACATTCTCTCCTTAATCCTAAGAATTTTACATTTAAGACTTATCTTGGAAACTTGAGCCAAAACCAGCATTTAAGACTTGAGTTTTCTTTATCACTAACACACATGGTAACATTTCATTAGTTTTATTCCAGAAGCATTTTACTTACAGACTAGTATAATTTGTTTCATGGTCATTTTTTAGTCGTGAATATCACCTTGGCACAGCCGTGAAAATCAACCAATAACATGTGGATAAGAAAATAACATTATATATATATATATATATATATATATATATATATATATATATATATATATATATATATATATATATATATATATGATTGTCTATTTGGTGATCCTTCAAGTCACATGCTCATGGAAATGTTTAAGAAATTAATCCAAAACAGTACAGACCTAGGCAGTCAGACACAGCAGACCTACCTTTTTGAGTAATGTTGCTGACAGACAGACAGACGGACAAACTCCACCTAAAACATAACCTCCTTGGTGGGGGTAATAAATGTGGACATGATGTGCAGCAGTGCTTCCTGACCTTTTTGAGCCAAGGCACATATTTTATAGGATGGGGAACTCCTTGGCAGCAGTCACCAGACACTCTCCCAGTGGAGCACATGCACATTGGAGGTGTGGGGGCAACATTGTCACGGGACGTTAGCAACGGCAAAGCTGAGAGACAGATATATATATATATATATATATATATATAAGCTATTAGCTTCAGCCTATGCCTTTGATCAACTCAATCTTATGTGACTTATGTTCTGTTTATTTTGAAGATGATGAATAAACTAAACAAAAAAAGAAGTGGATGTGATCATGGATCCAGACGTTAAGTGGCCCCTCATATAAACTTTTATTCAGAATTAACATGTCCCTGTAAAAACAAAAGAAATACAAAACTATTACACTATAACACTATCAAAAATAAATATATCTTTTTTTTTTTTTACAAAAAGCCTCCATTTTGAATATCTGGGGTCAGCAGATGTTTATTATGTTAAGATGGAATCACAAGCCAAAAACAGGATGGGAACCACACTGTCCCACAAAGTAAAAAGGCAGTAACTGCACAGACACTAAAGTGAGTAAAATCACCTTAAAGTTCTGTTGTTGTTCAGCCCCAGGAGTTGTAGGTATATTATTGGACATAAGGCAGTTATTGTTACTGTATATTAACTAGTTCTGTAAAAACACAGTGTGACTTATACATGGATTAATACTGGGAGTGATGAGTGACTGGGAATTTTTACTTTTTATTTAATAACTTTGGGTTTTTATCTCTTGATTTTGACTTTTTATCTCATAATTCTGACTTTTTATGTCATAATTTTTACTTTTTATCTCATAATTTTGACTTTTTATGTCATAATTTTTACTTTTTATCTCATAATTTTGACTTTTTATCTCATAATTTTGACTTTTTATCTCATAATTTTGACTTTTTATCTCATAATTTTGACTTTTTATCTCATAATTCTGACTTTTTATGTCATAATTTTTACTTTTTATCTCATAATTTTGACTTTTTATCTCATAATTTTGACTTCAATCAATGCACCTTATATATGAAAAACCTTCATAAAAACCATACATTAACAGTGCATCTTATAATGAGGAAAATACATTAATTCCATAACCTGTTTAGTCAAATGTCTGTAAATCACTGTAAACTGTCTTTTTGTTTTGCTTTACTAGTACTTTTTGCAGTTACTGTACAAACACCCACCAATTTTCTCCAAAACAACAGACATTTGAGATGAGATATTTTATTACATGACAAAGAATGATTTGAATGTTGCAAAAAAAAAAAAAACATAACCAATTTTCACCCAAAAAAAATGCAGTTACTGCCTTTTTGCTTTGTAGGGCCGCACTGTTCTAATGTAATTAGGTTTGTTGCAAAGTGACCTCTTATATTATAACATACGACACCTGTCAACAACAAAAATATAACAGACATTGGGTTTTTTTGACGCATAAAGTGTCAGATAGAGACATAACCCTGAGTGTAGAGAGAGATAGCATCATTCAGCAATACACCATTATCCCTCTTTACCATTCTTTCCCTTGACTCCCTGAGACTTTAATCATTTATTAATTTCCCTCGTGGTCTGAGAGAAGGCATCATGGTCTGAATTTAAACTGCCAAGATCAGAGGATTGGGGTGTCACTTTCGTATATGAGAAAGAATATGGAATGTGCAGCTTTCATCCCTGAAATAAGTCAAATACACCATGGACAAGCATAGCAATATAACAGTGAGTGACAGCTGAAGGAAAAGACGATGTATACAGAACAAAAACACTTCATCCTTAAATTGTCTTTTAATAATTTTGTGACGTACCGAGGCGCTCCGGCACCCTGAAATAAAACAAGTGTAATGTACAGTAGTATCAGCATGTGCAGGGCAGGTTTTTTTGCATTAGAAGGTTGATCGGTGACCTAGATGGGAGTAACATTTGACATAAAAGTGGGACGAAACATGCTTGTATTTAACAAATATAGAAGCCCTGATAAAGAATTTACACTTAGCTATTTCCTCAAGGACATCTCAGTCCATTTATGATGCTAACGCTCTGCTAGGGGGTGGTTTCGGGAAAGGGTCAAACACCAACAAACTGCAATTACATTTCACTTGGATGAGGAAAATGTCAAAATAATATGTATACGTTTTGTATTCAAGTCACACCATAGCAGTGATTTTTCCCTCTTTTTTATGCAGTGAAATAAAAAATAAAAAGATGTTCAATCTGTGTGCTCTAAGGATGTGGGCAGACTGCTAAATGACCAGTTCACATCCTACTATGAGGTGGAAACTCAGGCTCTCTAGAGAACAATGCATGAAATCAATTTTTTTTTTTTTTTTTTTTTAAATCAAACTTTCTTTGGTCGTTGTTCTTCCATACAGAATTTTCTTGACCAGAGAGGTGGCATAGAATTCTTTCCCTCTAATGATCATATTTATTGATGTTTTATTCATTGCTGTTACACCTGGAAACGATGCAGCCTGTGTGCATTTTAAATGTTTTGCCTGAGGATATTATCTGTCACTTTACTTACAAATACATCCATGCATTCAGCTCTGCAGGTATCAAACTAAAGAATAAAATACCTGCTTGTTGTGATGAGCGTATTTCAACCACATATCTATAGTTTGAAATGCACAGAACACCTTTTAATTCTTACATATTTCAATCCATTCAGAAGAATAATTTAACCCATAAAGACTCATATATCCACTACTGACCAAAAAAACACCTACTGATCCAAAATGGTTAATAATGTATATTCAACAAGTGGCAGTGAAATCTACAGTTACATTTTTTACATTTACATGATGACTTTTTTAATTCCAAATTATGTTTTCGCTGTTTGTCTGTCAGAAACATTACACAAAAAGTTATAGATGGATTTCGATAACATTTTTTAGGATATGTTGGGAGTGTCACAAGAAACAAATTATTACATTTTGGTGGTGATCCAGAAGAGATCCTGGATCACTTAGAAATGTATTCTCTTTTTACTGCAATGTAAAATCAGAATCTAGTGTCATGACCTCCGCTCCGGTGACCTTTCCCCCAGTGCTCATCCACACTCACCTGGTCCGCACTGCGCAGCTGCAAGCCGTTCCTCATCTGTGGCTATAAAAGCAGTAAGGCTTGCAGTTGCCAGTGCGGGACCATTCAGTAATGTCACCTCCATAACCCGGACAGTTTTCACCATCTCCTCAATCACCATAACCTGGACATTCATCATCACCACGGACTCTGGTCGTTGTTCCCAGGTTTTGTCTGTCTTGTCTTTGTTTCTTAGTTTTGTTATTAAATTATTTTTCCCTTCAGTACTGTGCAATGGAGTCCTCATTTCACCTCACCCCGATTTGTGACATCTAGGATTTCTTCTGGATCACCACCAGAATTTAATAATGTGTTTCTTGTGACACTCTCAACATATTCAGAATTAAAAAAAAACAAAATCCATTCAGAACTTTATGAGTAAAGTGGCTAAACAGACAAACTAACTCCAATGAAATCATGACCTTTTCAGCAGAACTCCTGTCAGTGCTTTTCTAGTTTCGAAATCAAATAATTTGGATTTAAAGCCATTTCTTTTGTGTTTACATGGACATGTTAATTGCAAATAAAGGTTTACATGGGAAATGGGTATACATACATACATGCATACATATACATATATATATATATATATATATATATATATATATATATATATGTGTATATATGTATGTTTTGTTTTAGTTTTTTTTCACAGTAAAAGTCTTGCATTGGATGTTATGACCGTCATTCCCGATTGTAAGCATATTACT